>JAOSBO010058583.1:0-10020 GCA_027563915.1 Erythroxylum rotundifolium | reverse complement strand
TTATTTTCATGCTAGATAATTTAATAAAATAAAGAAAATAAAAATAAAAATAAAAATCCTAAAAACGGGATCCAACAATTTGGCTCATAATTATACCTTTATCTATCCTCTATATATAAAAAATTAAAAACATATCAATCACTCTCATTCCTCTCTTCCATTCCACTAGATTATGAGAGGAATGGAGGATTGCCCAAAACCAAGGAATGAAACTCTTAGATCTTCAATGATAGGTTCATACCAAATATCAATTTTCATTCCATACCCATACCCCTTTTTCCATACCCCCCAAACAAGCACCCCTTTAGGATTAGAACTCATAACAGGTTCATAGTTAGCTCTAGGTACACCTCTAGTGATCTAGTGATTCGAGTAAGAAGGATTTCTTGAGGAATTTGAGATTCAGAATGTACCTGGGTTTCAGAAAAGGAGCTCTCCTTAGAAAACGATTGGTTACATGATGGTACTTGTAGAGTTTCTTCCATCTGATTCTGATCGTTTCCTTCATTCAAACAATTTTCTGGATGATCAAAAAATAGGTTGTTCACACACCTCTATTGTCTCCTCTAGACACTCAACACTTTTATCCAATAATTCACCACTTATCTGGATGGTCTAAAGAAGGATTTAGATTTAGGGTCTGCAATTCATTTTGTCTCTCCCCCTGAATTGAACACTCGGGAACAATATAGTACATTTCATTTTCATGAAAGGTAACATCAAGAGTGATATACATTTTTCGTGATGGGGGATGATAGTAGTGGTAACCTTTCTAAAGTGATGCATACCCAACAAAGACACACTGTAGGGCTCTTGGTTCCAGCTTATCACGCAATGGTTTAGGAAGATGCGCAAATGCCACACACCCAAAAATTCTAGGTGATAAGTTTGGAGTAGTAGGGCCACTTACAGTAGAATGGAGAACTTCATAAAGAGTCCGAAACTCTATAGTGCTTGAGGGCATACGATTGATGAGGTAAGCTGCACTATTGAGTGCTTCACCTCAATAACTAGTGGGCATGTGAGCTCTATACAAAGATGCTCGAACAACTTCAAGTAAGTGATGATTCTTACGTTCTGCAACCCCATTTTACTGAGGTGAATAAGTACAACTTGTTTGGTGAGATATGTCATGTTCTTGTAAGCACTTCTTTAGTTCTTGATTAACAAATTCTCCACCATTATCAGTGTGAAGAACTTGTATGTGAGATTGGTATTGAGTGGCAATCATTTTATGAAATTTTTGAAACAAAAAACTAACTTCATTCTTTGATTTCATCAAGTAAACCCAAGTCATACGAGTATAATTATCAATAAATGAGAAAAAACAATGAAAGCCATTCAAGGAAGAGTTTTTAGCTAGTCCCTATATGTCAGAGGGAATCAACATAAAAGATACTGGACTTTTATTCATGCTTACTTGACGAGGAACACGATGACCTTTTGCAAATGCACAAATATCACACTTGAAGTCTGCAGTATTTATTTGAGAAAATAACTTTGGGAACAAATTTTTTAAATATCCAAAAGATGCATGACCTAGGTGTTTGTGCCGCAACCAGATTTCAGATGATTTATTTGTTATGATCTTTAGATCTTTCGGTATTCTTTTTCTCAAAGAATTGTGTTGCTTGGTTTGATTTTTGTAGAAAATATGAACAACAGGAAAGTAAAGAGCACGATGTTTTACTTGGTTCGATAACTTTGAGCTATCTACATCTAAGGATCAATCTCACACTTTGGTGGTTCCACTAGTTTCAAGAAAGAAAAGGTTATAAGAGGTGAGTGTTTCTCACTGCAGAGTTTCCACAAAACTCTTTAGTACTCTAGCACTATCAAACTTTTTTTTCTCACTTGAAAACAGAAAGATGATTTCATGTATGTATAATATAGTTGTGTTTAACTCTGGATGTATATTTGATTTATATTCAGATGAGACTTCCCTTTTTGTTCACTCTTTTAATTCATCTACTTGTGCCTTTCACATGAGTTGTTCAATGAGCTGCTCACGTGCTTCATTTATGCACCTGATTTTCTTTCCTCTACTTTGCCTTTAACTCACGCAGACCATCCTTTTGCTTTAAATGAAGTGTTGTGTTTTGCTTGTGCCAATGTTTCTGCCCATGTGCTTTCCATGTGAGCAACTTACCCTTTTGTCTCTTATGTTCTGCGGTTTAGCATCTTTAGGCATATTGCTTTTGTCTGCTTCTTCAACACTCTCCAGAAACTTCATTTTTCTTCTTCACACATCTTACCCTAAATCCCCTATCTTGTTTTAGGTTAATGATTACGTAGAGGGTTTATGGAGAATATGTGATTGTCTTCACATTTATTTCCTCCTTCTCCACAAATCTTCATGTATTTCATTGATTTCTGGCGATTTCAAAATCAAACAAAAACCCTAGCTTTTCATCGAAAGTGTGAGATTGAGTAGCGGTAGATGTCGTCTTTAAAAGGCTTCACCGATCTACATGTAATCTCTACAGAACATGAACTTTCTTATTGTGACGATTTTTGTATCGAAATCTGATGGGTTTATGTTACTATCGATTTTCTTCAGTATGAGTAACCCTTGTGAGACTAGGTCACGCACGAAGTGGAGTCTCACATCTATGTGTTTGGACCTCTCATACAGAACCGGATCTTTGCTAAGGTACAAAGCTCTTTGACTGTCTGTAAATATTGTCACTTTTGTGATGTTGATGTTGATGTTGATGCTGATTTCCTTTATAATGCCTGATAGCCATAGTAGCTTTTCTACTCCTTTTGTAATAACATAGTATTCTGCCTTTATTGTAGATAATGAAACTACCGATTATTGTTGTGACTTCCAACTGATTGTGTTTCCTGTTAATGTGAAATAATAAGTTGAAATAGATTTTCTTATGTTCTGCTGCATAATTTGCATCAACAAACCATACAAGAAAATATCACTGTGTTTAGTTAGTTTAACGTTAGAGAAACATAATCCATAGTCTATAGTTCCAGTTAAGTATCTTAGAACACTTTTCAGCCCTTGCTAGTGTTCATAACCTGGATTGGCCATGAATTTGCTTAGAATATTGATAGAATGGGCTAGATCAGGTCTTGTACAAAGCATTATGTACATAATGCTTCCAACTACAACATCATGGGGATAGTGAGCTATAGCTTTCTGTTCTTCCTTTGTCTTAGGACTTTTCCTAGAAACCATTTGTAGGTGTGATCCTATAGGGACAGAACTAGGTTTTGCTTGTTCCATGTTGAACTGAGCAAGAACTTTCTTGATGTAGTTCCTTTCAATTAGCCATAGCTTTCCTTCCCTCCTATTTCTTATTATCTACATACTTAGAAGTTTTTGTGCTACTCCCATGTCGTTCATCTCAAAATGTTTGCACAATTCACTTTTTACCTCCTTAATTCTGCTAAGTCCTTTCCTGTAATCACTAGGTCATACACATAGACTAGCATAAACATTATTTTTGCCTCTCCTAAGTCCTTATAGTATAGACAGTAGTCATATGAGCTCCTAGTGAGCTTCATACTAATAGCAACATCATGGAATTTCTTATTACATTGTCTAGGTGCTTGTTTTAGCCCATATAGGGATTTTTGTGATAGGCAGACATGATTTGGCTTTTCCTTATCCACAAAACCTACTGGTTGCTTCATGTAGATAATTTTCTCAAGCTTTCCATATAGGAAGGCTATTTTGACATCCATTTGATGGATCTCCCAGTCATATATTGTAGCTAGTACTAGGATGAGCCTAATGGTTTTGAATTTCACCACTGGTGAGAATATCTCCTTATAATCTACTCCCTCCTTCTACCTATATCCCTTTGATACAAGCCTAACCTTGTATATTATAGGTTCTGCTTCTGTAATTCCTTCTTTTAATTTGAACAACCATCTATTTTCTATTAATTTGGCTTTAGGTGGCTTAAGTACTAATATCTAAGTCATATTCTTCATTAGAGAAGAATATTCTCTGTTACATGCTAACTTCCATTGTTCAGCATCTCTTCTGCTCATAGCTTCTTCATAGGTTTTTGGTGCTCTACAATCTACAGATTCAGCAACAAGACATGTAAATTCGACTAAATTAGAGTCTACATACCTCCTATTGGGAATTTTCTGTCTTGGTTGTCTATCTCTAGTGAGTTGATAGTCTTATAAGGCTTCATGTGAGCTTCCTGCAGTTGTCTGTGGAACTCATTCCTGACTTTCTTCTTTTGTTTCTTCAGTCCCTTGTTCATGATGAGTAGGGCCTTACACAGGTTCCTCATTATGAGATTGTATGGATTCTTCTTCTCCTTTTGTTTCTGGTGGCACGTAGAAAGGGAATGAAGTGCTTGAAGTACGAATTTGCTTATGAACTTCCTCTTATAAGTTAGAGTCTGCATTGTTCCTGCACAACAAAGGAAAATTATTTTCCTTAAAAAATCACATCTCTAATAATGATAGTTTTGAAACCTCCTTGTTGAAGTAGTGGGATCTTATATCCTTTAACTCCTTCTGGATAACCTAGGAGCACTTCCTTCACTGCTCTAGGTTTTAATTTACCCTCCTTTTGGTGTGCATAGGCAATACATCAGAATGTTCTTAGGTAATTCAAGTTTGGCTTCTTCCCATTCCAAACTTCCTGTGGAGTTTTATACTCATTTGCAGAAGTAAGTAACCTATTACTAGGTAGGCTTCAGTCTTGATTGCTTCCCCCCATAGGGACTGTGAACACCCTGATGAAATTAGCATACACATAGTCGTCTCTAGGAGTGCTTTGTTGAGCCTCTCAACTACTCCATTTTGCTGAGGTGTGGCTCTCATTATTTTGTGCCTTTGTATTCCTTTCTTACTCTAGTATTCTTCAAATTCCTTATTACAGGCTTCCAGTTCCTGTCTAAATTTCCATTAGTGTATGCCACTTGAAGAAGATTTCTAATACTTCATCTTTCCTTTTCATAGGGTAGACCCAACACTTCCTTGATCTATCATCTATCATTAACATAAAAAAATATGTTCCCTCCTATAGTGGGTACTTGAGCTAGCCCCCATAGATCACTGTGAGTGTACTCTATGATCTCTTTAGCCCTCTTTGCTCCTTTCCCAAAACTTGTCCTGTGGTGCTTTCCTAGCACACATGATTCACAGAATTGTAACCTTTTTATGTCTTTTTCTGGAATCAGTCCTTGCTTTGAGAGATGCAAAAGACTCTTGTTCCCTGCATGTCCTAACTTTGAGTGCCATTGCTTAGTTGAATCAGGCTCTCCATTGTTAGTAACTAGGTTCATTTCAATAGCTCCCGTTATATAGTGGAGCCCCCCTCTTTTAACTCCTCTTATGATCACTCTTCCATCCTTGAGGATTTCTCTAAGTCCATCCTTAGACCTAATCTGAAACCCTTGCTTAACAAAACACTTTCTGATATAAGGTTTCTTCTTACTCCAGGCACAACCTAACATTAGTTAAAGTCCTTTTCTTTCCATCAAACATATTGATGGAGACATTTCCTATACCTTTAACTTGTTGTTGTCCTGAGTCTGCCATCTTTTTACCTTGGCATTCGCTTGTTCGAATGAGGTGAACCAATCCCTGTGAGAAGTGACATGCATTGTACAACCTGAGTCAAAGATCCACTCTCTGCTGAGATCTTCACTCTCCTTTGTAATAGCCAACAACTCATCCCCACTAGATTCTTCAAGTTTCTCCACATTTCCAGCATCTCCACCTTGTGTAGTCTTATCTCTTTTCTTCTTTCTGCATTCTCTAGCAAAATGCCCCTCTTTGGCACAGTAGAAACATTTCTTGCCTTTAGTCTTTTTTCTTTTTTTTTTCTGCATTTTCTTTGGATTGCTTGTCCTTGCCATTCCCTTTCTGCCAATTCCCTTTCTTATTGTTCTTCTGATGATTCTTCTTTTCTTGTTTATTATCTATAAACATAACTTTTGGATCATTTTTGAAAGGATTGTTGTCCACTATTTCTTCCATTAGTGAGTTCAGTACCCTTTTGACCATGAGAGATTCTTCACTGGCATGCTTAATTACCTTCTTCAAGGCATTGAAGTCTGAGGGTAGGGCCTTTAGAATTACTACTGCTTGGTGATCTTTCGAGATCTGTTCACCTGCAGCTTCTAAATCTTATACTAATTTAAAGAAATAATCAAGATTGTCATCTAGAGAAATAGTAGTTTTCATCTTATAATTGGCCAGATTATGCAGCAGTGTCATCTTGTTAGGCAAGCATCTTTTAGAATAAATTTCATCAAGTTTCAACCAAATTTTCTTTGCAATATTACAGTTCTGCACTTTCTAATCATAGTAGGTGATAAATGTAGCATTAACTTACAGTGTGCAAGTCTTTGCAATTTCAGGTTTTTAACAGGGTCAGTTTCTGTATCAAAATAGTTTTCAATTGGACCATAACAATCATAAGATTCTAGTAAGGCTTACTTTTGAATTTTCCAGATAGTGAAATCTTCCTTACTAGTGAACACATCCATTTCTTTGCCCACCATTTTGTCACAAAAGATTAAAAGAGGACAAGAAAGTAGAATTCTTGAAAGTGTCTAATCTCTAGAAGTAAATCAGAAAACTAGTGTGAAGATTTAGGCTTACCAATATGATATTACCTTTACCTTCTTGATGAGTCTTTAATGCATAAATGCTTAGAATTACTGAATTGGCTCTGATACCACTGATGTTATGATCTTTAGATCTTTCGGTATTCTTTTTCTCAAAGAATTGTGTAACTTGGTTTGACTTTTGTAGAAAAAATGAACAACATTTTGCTTGGTTCTATAGCTTTGAGCTATCTACATCTAAGGATCAATCTCACACTTTGGTGATTCCACCAACTTCAAGAAAGAAAAGGTTACAAGAGGTGAGTGTTTCTCAACACCTGCAGAGTTTCCACAAAACTCACTAATACTCTAGTTAGTACTCCAGCACTCTCAAACTTTTTCTTCTCACTTGAAAACAGAAAGATGATTTAATGCATGTGTAATTGAGTTGTGTTTAACTCTAGACGTATACCCGTTTTATATTTAGATGAGACTTCCTTTTTTGTTCACTCTTTTAATTCATCTACTTGTGCCTTTCATGTGAGTTGTTCCATGAGCTACTCATGTGCTTTATTTATGCACCTGATTTTCTGTCCTCTGCTTTGCCTTTAACTCATGCAGACCATCCTTTTGCTTTAAATGAAGTGTTGAGTTTTGTTTGTGCTAATGTTTCTGCCCATGTGCTTTCCACATGAGTAACTTACCCTTTTATCTCTTATGCTCTGCGTTTTAGCATCTGTAGGCAGATTGCTTTTCTCTTCTTCTTCGACACTCTCCAGAAACTTCATTTGTCTTCACATTATTTGTTAAGGAAAATGCCCTTGGATCAGATACCAGTTGAATTTAATAGCCTAAATCTTAATGACGAAAAATAAAGATAGACAAAATAAATGGGACAGAACATAAAGATTTACATGGTTCGGTCATTGTGACCTACGTCTATGGCTAGAGGGTGAGCAATTTTACTAATATGTGGAGAATGTATACAATTACAAAGGCTAAAACAAAAGGCTTTTAAAACTCATCAAATATACAGAAAACAACCGAAGAAAGGATGAGAGGATTTGTGCTATTTTGGTGCTTGAAGGAGAGGAAGGAAATGGTGTGTATCTACCTCAAAGAGAGGCCTTCTACTAATATGTGGAGAATGTATACAAGTACAAAGGCTGAAACAAAAGGCTTTTAGAACTCATCAAATATACAAAAAACAACCGAAGAAAGGATGAGAGGATTTGTGCTATTTTAGTGCTTGAAGGAGAGGAAGGAAATGGTGTGTATCTGCCTTAAAGAGAGGCCTTCTGTTTATAGTTGAAATCCCAAGCTTTAGTATAAAAAAATTCTTCAATTTGTGCGTAGTCGTCGCTCACCAAAAACCACGCTTGAAGATCTTGAAGATTTTAGCCTAACATGGCTAAAAATACAAAGCTTGAAAGGTGGCCATCTATTTTTTTTTAAACTTAGAGGAGGCCAAAACATGCAACCAATAGCCACCCATTTTTGACTTATTGGAGGGGCCAAGGCATGTATTTGTCAACAAATCTCCACCTTGACTTGGTCCCGAACAATTAGTGATCTGCTCCACTTTCTCCAGTAATGCCCCAATCGGATGTTTCACCAACATTGCACACCAATCAAGTCTAAGCACTGCTTGAACTTGTAAATTGGAAGAGCCTTCGTAAACAAGTTAGCAGGATTGTCCTTGGTGTTGATATTCTGAATGAGGACCTTCTTCTCTGTAATAGTATCCCGAATGAAATGATACTTCACATCAATATGCTTTTTCCTCTCATGATACATCTGGTCTTTCGTCAAATGAATAGAACTTTGACTATCACAATAAACGGTAGTAACCCCTTGATGTAGAGATAACTCATTGAATAAACCTCTCAACCATAATGCTTCTTTGATAGCCTCAGTAACTGCCATATATTCTGCTTCAGTAGTAGATAAAGCCACTACATGTTGTAAAGTAGCTTTCCAGTTAACGGCACGACCTCTAATGCAAAATACATAACCTGTCAGAGACCTGTGTCTGTTGAGATCGCCAGCATAATCTGAATCTACAAAAACAACTAAATTGTTGTTGGTTCTACCAAACTCTAAACAAAAGTTTGAAGTGCCCTTCAAGTATCTAAGAGTCCATTTCACCACCTACCAATGTTCTTTGCCAGGATTGGCCATATACCTGCTAATGACACTAACAGCTTGTGAAATATCGGGATGAGTACATACCATTGTATACATAATACTGCCGACGGCACTAGATTATGGAACCTGTGTCATATAATCTTCCTCTTCCTGTGACTATGGTGATTGAGTAGCAGATAGTCTAAAATGACTAGCAAAAGGAGTACTAACGGCTTTGGCACTGCCTAAAATGACTAGGAAGAGGAGTACTAACTGCTTTGGCATCTCGCATGCCAAATCTCTCCAAAACTTTATTGAGATAATTTTCTTGGGTTAAGAATAATTTACTAGCTCCTCAATCACGTCTTATCTCCATGCCAAGAATTTTCTTTACTGCTCCCAAATCTTTCATCTCAAATTCACCATGCAATAAGGCCTTCAAATGGTGAATATCTGTGACATTCTTGGCAGCAATGAGCATATCATCAACATATAACAACAAATAGATGAATGAGCCGTTATCTAACTTCCAGAAATAAACAAAACTATCATACATGCTCCTGGAGAAATCATGACCCAACATAAATGAATCAAATCTCTTGTACCACTGTCTTGGAGACTGCTTCAATCCTTACAAGGATTTCTTCAACAAACACACCTAGTCTTCCTTTCCTGCAACTTCAAAACTTTCAAGTTGTTTCATATAAATCTGCTCATCTAATTCTCCATGTAGGAGTGCTGTCTTGACGTCAAATTGTTCTAATTCCAAATGAAACATGGCAACCAATGCAAGTAATACACGAATAAAGCTATGTTTCACCACTGGTGAGAAAACATCATTAAAATCAACACCTTGTACCTGACTGTAGCCCTTTGCAACTAAGCATGCCTTATACCTTGCATTTTCAACACTTGAAGTACTTTCTTTTTTTTTTCAAGACCCCATTTGTAGCCAATAATTTTCTTACCCTTTGGCGGCTTCATCAGAACTTAAGTATCATTTTTGTGTAGAGATTCCATTTCTTTGTTCATAGCCACCACCCACTTATCAACATCAACACTTGAAACTACTTCCATATATGAGGAAGGTTCACCATCTCCACCTATTTCCTGTGCCATTGATAATGCATATGCAACTAAATTTACATACCTCTGTGGTGGTCAAATCTCTTGTCTTGGTCTGTTTCTGGCTATAGAATATTCTTCTTCTACTGATTCATCTTGAACCTGATCAGGATCTGATTCATCAACATGATCTGTCTGATGTGTAGAAGACATCTGTGAAGGACTAGAACTACCAATCTCTAACTCCACCTGCTTCTGTGCACTATCCTCCTTTTCTAAATTACAAGGA
>JAOSBO010058577.1:0-10021 GCA_027563915.1 Erythroxylum rotundifolium | reverse complement strand
TTCTTGTTATCTTTTGCCTTTTGGCAATTTCGCTACTTTGTATCTTTTATTTCTTTTAATAATATTGGCTTAGGTTTTGGGCTTTCTGGGGGGTGTCTACCTGGTAGAGATGTCCCTGGTTAGTTCCTTTGCCTAAGTTATCTTTTCTGATATACAAATTAATTACTTTTTTATATACACCACATTAATCATATATTAAATAAATTAACTATTAAATTATGGCGTTAATATTATTATTGATATTAAAATATAATAGATTAAATTTAATTATCACGTGTTATAAATATATTTTTAATAACTATATAAACTTATTATAATATGATTATGTTTATAGCTTTGTAAAATTAATATATAGTCTAATTTATATATTAATAACATACCTAGCAATTAATTATCATGTACTATATTATGCTTGATTATCGCTTTTATCATATTATACTATAATTTATTAAATATAACGTTAAGATTAATAGTTATACAAATTTATAAATACACACACACACACACACACACACACACACCATATTATAGTAAATTATAGTAATCAACACGTTATACTTAATGATTATTAATAGTTATCATAATATAAAAATTTATTGCATAGGTATTTCTTAATATACTATTTTTAGGGTTTATAAATTTATATAACCATATTATTGTACAAGCATTATTTAATATATATAATTATTTAGTATATAATTACTATATATTAGATTATTAATACTTAATTTGATAATATATATAAGTTACAAAATTACCAATATATTAACTAAATAAAGGTATATATCATATCTAATATATACTTTAGATGTTAATAGTATAATATAAATAATATATTAACCTACTAATAATATGTTTAGTGAATAGCTTGATAAAATAGTATTACACAATAAAAATTAAATATAAGTAATGTTAAGAGTTATTTAATAGGTATATATTGTAACATATATTATAATATGCATAATTGTAAAATACATATAAGTATTGATTAAACAAGTTATATTAAATATAAACAGGCCATATGATGTTTCCAATATATATAGTTGTTCAGTGTAATATTGATTATCATATTTATACATTATATTGCATTAGATAACCACAAATACTATAATTTAAATTATAAATATAACAATCAATAAAACATGATAGTTTAATAGTTGTATAATAATTATAATCTTATATGTTTAAAATTTATAACATATATTATACAGATATTTTATTATAAGTACCTTTTATTATAGATATAATGAAGGACTTGGGACCAACAAACAAGATTCTAGGGATGCAAACGAGACAGAAATAATAGGAAGATTTGGCTTTCTCAAAAGAATTATTTGAAGAAGATCTTACGGCGATTCAACATGCAAGATTGTAAGTCAATTTATATCCCTCTTCCTGTTAATGCAAAACTTCTAAATATATGGAGGTTGGAATAATCCACTGGTTTACCAGTCCACATCTCCATCGGTGTCTTCAATTCAATTGCAGTTGATGGAGCTCGATTCACCACATAAAAGGCAGTATTGACTACTTCCGCCCATAATTTCTTTTCTAAGCTTGCAGCTCTCAACATCGCTCTTGTTCTTTACAACAAAGTTCTGATACTGCTAATTAATATAATTGTAATTTTAAACCGATATTGTGATAAAAAATATATATAAATAAATATAAATATAAATATATAAATTATTAATTATTGTTAATAATGATATATGTTTAAAAAGAAATTAATTATATATACACTTCTATTATTTGATATATTAAATTTTAAGTGCTATTTTCATGTAAATTATATTTATCAACATGTAACTGTTTAATATATATTTTATAACTATATATTTATTATATAGTTAATTAACTCATTTATCCCAACACTGTATTTAAGGAAAATGTTGAATTTAGATCATAACTGTATAAAAATTATTATTAGATTTACATAACTTATAAAAATTAATTTCTAAAAAAAAGTGGATCGATTAACATACTTAGAAGTATTGAGCAAAGAAAGAGTATCTTCTATCAATTTCAAATTATATTAACTTTTTTTATTCAATCTTAAATACGGTGACCAAATACTATACATTGCATTATACAATATCTATTAGAACGTTAGTCGGTAATGTTAAGGGGTATATACTTTTATATGCTATAATAATGTACACCAATTATTAATTTGTTATAGACTATGCCGACTATTGTTCAGTCCTTTACCATATATATTAATACTATATATTACAATTAGTTATATATCATTACAACTAAATTCAGGTAATGGTTATATAATAATATTACTTATAACTATCAATAAGTTATAATATTTATACCAATTCCTAGTAATATAATAATAGTTACATAAATTTTATTATAAAATAATTGTTATAATAAATTAATGTATAAAATGCTGGTATACATAGGGATGGCAATTTTGGCCACGGGCCAACTCGACCTGGTCGGCGGCCCGCCAAAGTTGCCATTTTGTCCAAAACGACGTCGTTTAGTAATTTTTAAATTAAAATATATATAAATGGGTCGAGCCGACCCGTCCCACCTGTGACCCAGCGGGCCACGGGCCGGCCCATAGGCCGGTCCATCCCAACCCACGGCCCGCCATCTTGGCCCGACCCATTGACATCCCTAGGGATACAAATTATAGTTACTTAATATATTATTATATACTTATAATATATACACATTAAATCAGCATTATATATATATATATTAACTATTCATATGTATTAGGGCATATAGTATATTATGATATATAATATTATAATTCGTTTTAATTTAGATTATTACACTAATTATCATTTTATATAATATATTAATATTACATAAACATATAATATGATATACATTATATTAACTATAATTAGGATTAAAATACAATATTATACCTTTCATTAATAATACTATAGGTATAATATTTTACACAAAAGATTAGCTAATTTATGGATATATATTTAAGTTATACCATATATTCAACTGACCATTCAATGGACTTGAACATAGTACTATTGGTGATGCCAGTTCAATTTTCCTGTTTTATGAGTGGTTTGAACTGAGGACAAATTAGCTAATTTGTTGACTATTGTTTACTTTCAATAGCAATTAATGTATATCAAGAGTGTTTAAGTATGACGTAAAAATAAATATATAATATAATAATTTTTATACGTATAGAAATAACTATCCATATATATAATATATCCCCACAATTTATAGTATATATCTATATCATATTTATAATCATAGATATATTATAGTTAGTTATATTCATGTACAAATAGTGATTATATATATTTTAATATAATTTTATAATATACATATACCTCATAATAGTTATATGTATTACTATTATATAAATTATGGTTAGCCATATTGTATTATACATAAATTTGATTGTTATTCTAATTATATATATATATAATTGAATTCGAAGATATAAAGATATTATATGATTACAAACCATATAATTATAGAAGTAAAAATAATAAATTACAACCAATGTTTTAAAAACCGGACTGGAGATTGAACTGGTCAAAGAAAAGGTTTAAGGTTTAAAAGGTCAACCAGTATTAAACCATAATAAAATTGATATATAATAAATAAGAAATAAAAATTACAAAATAAATAAAATGTAGTATAAAATAAAATATTTTATTGAAATAAAAATATAATAATAATGCATATAAATATATAATAAACTAATAAAATTTAATAATTTAAACTGCAATCGAATCTAACATAAATTGTTAAAATAGAAATTATATTTCTATATTATTATTTATTTAAAGGCTCAAAAAATATTTCTTTATAGTTTAAATATTATTTTTAACACATTATTAAATTATATTAAATTGAGGATAAATCTTAGAGCAACTGATAAAATTGCTCTTTTATAACCCAGGATATGTTGACTTTTTAACTTTTAAAATTATCTTAAACAAAATTACTTATATATATTAATCAACAATTAAACTTATTAACCAAATTTATGATAAAATAATAATTAGTTTTAAATAATAATAATTTAAAAATTTTCAATTAAAGTATAAAGAAATAAATAAAGAACCTAAAATTTGAAAAATATAATTTACTAGTGAGGATAAATAAATATAGTATTTTTAAGGATAAAAATGATAATTTATTTTTATCAATTGTAATTCAAAATAATTTTTAATTAAAATATAAAAAGATAAAAATAAAATATAATTTATTAGTTAAATTATGTAAGAAAATTATTAAAAAATCATTAAAAATTCTAAAGATTTTTTTTACTTTTGAACCATTAAAAATCTCTACCTTTTCTTCCAAAATTCGTGCATTCTCTCAAAATGGGAGATTGTCAGTGACAATGACAAGTATATGCATAGTTTCATGTGTAAAGCTAGCTTTCCAAAGAAGAAGAGTCTTTTGATGCTTGTGCAGATTCCATATATTTATAAGGATGACTCTTTCTAACAGGTACTTAAAGGTTTAGGTAGTTGGTTTTTAAAAAATTGTCCGATTTTTACCAAGAAACCGGCTAGTTTATTATTAAACCGATCGTTTTTTCTCTCTTAAAGGTTATAAACACAAACCAGACCAGAAACTAGCCGGTTCGCGTTTATTTTGCTTGAACTAGTCGATCCGGTGCTGTTTTAAAATCTTTGATTACAACCATAATAAAAGTTAATTATGTAAGTAATAATTATTATAAATCAAATATTAGGCACACAATATAACCGGAGATATTGTATATTATAGGATTATTTTATTGTTTAAATGTATATATATATAAGTAATAATAACATAATATAGTAATATATTACATATATTAAGTTATAATGTTATATCATATATTAATTATTAAATAAATATAAATATAATTATGTATATACCTATGTTTAACCTATAATCTAACATTAATAATTTAGTGTATAATTATTTACAAACATATTATATCTCATTATATTGGCATTATAATTATTATTTATATGGTATATTAAATTAATACCTTATATATAATAGAATATATCTAACATATACAATTTTATGTAATATATGATAATTAATATAAATTTTAATATATTAATACTATAACTATATGTATTAATTATATTATGATTATATATTATTAATGTGTATTATATAATAATTTGGTATAATGTATAAAATATTAGTTTAAAGGGATATTAATGCTACTATACAATTTGGCCATGATATTATACCATAATTGATACTATTAATAATTATAAGTTTAATACTAAATGCAAACCGATCAACAATTTTTATTAAATATTATCTAATTGAATTATATAAATTATTAATTATTTGTCTAGTGTTTTGTCTTTGTTGCAGGAGTTCAGTGACTTATTTCCGAAGGAGACTCTTGATGGATTGTCCCCTTTGAGCGGTATTGAGGCCCATAGAGACTTCCTTCCCAGAGCTTCAATTTCAAATAGGCCTACGTATAGAGCCAATCCAAAAGAAACTAAGGAGATCCAAAGACAAGTTGAAGACCTTATGAAAAAGGGCTTTGGGAGAGAAAGCTTGAGCCCATGTACTGTGCCAGTTATACTTGTTCCTAAAAAAGATGACAAATGGAGAATATGTGTTGATTGCAAAGTCATTAATCAAATCACGGTGAAATATTGTTACCCTCTTCCTCATTTAGATGATATGGTTAATAGGTTGCATGATGCTTGTAAAATATATAGTAAAATTTAACTTTTAATATATAATAATTTAGGATATTAAAATTTTAAATCATATTTGTAAGTTAGCACTATTATATCATATATAATATACTAAGTTGTTATGATAATTTTATATGATTATAATTTATATAGTATAGTAATATCTTATTTTTTATGATTAATTAAAATTTATAATCATTAGGTATAACTATATTATGTAATAAAAATATGATTATTATTAATAATCTTAATTTATACACTGATAATTTAAGTTAATATATTTTAAATTATTTATTATAACCTAAACATGCCTAACCCTGCCCCTAGAGGCCTGCCCTCTCTAGGTAGGACCTGGATCTAACCCATCATCAGCGAGTTACTCATGTACACATGGTCTGATAATATACTCCATCAACTAGGTATCCTGAGAACTCATCAATTATGGCTAACAAGAAAAATATGATTCATCAAAGAATTGCAATTAATCGGTTCAACATAACAAGGGAACCAAAAGATGCGAAGAATCTGACTATCACCTGGCCAATCTGGCATACAACATGCTAGACTCAATCACTTAGAGTCATATATCAAATAAGTCATACAGATTCGAGAACAATTCAATAAGCCGCAAGATAAAAAAACAGGTAATTACACAAGTATAGTAGCATGATTATACTCACCTCGACTATCTCAAGGTTTCTGATCTCTTTTCTAATTTTCTTAAACTTGAGAGCTACTAGGTATGACTTCTAGTTCTATTCCTAGTCTGCTTTCATAAGCTATTGGGTAACATGCATAAAAATTACGTATACCTGTATTAGTCCTTCTTACATATATCTCATTTCTTAACATATATCGTTACAACTTTATATTTTCTTCTATAATGGTCAAATTGGTTTCAAGCCAATTTTCCCTTGAAATTAGGAGTCTTGGACTTCATTATGTCCAAACTTAGTTCACAATTTCGAGTACTTGATCCTTTATGTCTTGATTAGCTTAATCATACTTGAACCTATTCGATTTCAATGAATCATCCGCATAGGTCTTATTCACGAAGGCATAACTTTTTCTATATAGGTCCAATGTTTTTTCAAAATTTCTATACCTCTAGTTAACATATAAATTCACATTTTTTTCTTTTATGACCATTTTCTAATTCCATCATTAAGGCTTCCAAATATCCAATTTACAGCCAGCCTTAATATTCTATCATGAGTTGAACCCTTCCTGACTAAAATCATTGTAACTTATTCATTTCTTATCCAATTGAGGTGATTCAAATTTCAATTTTCAATAGACTCATATGGCTATCACATTTCCAAAGACAGATTAAAAATGATGAAATTTGGATTTATTGTGATTTTTCTAAGGCTGTCTTGTTTCTGTTCTCTTATGTGTCACTAAGGTGAGTAACACCCTTCACTTATTTGGCCATATCTCACAAGATACTCATCCAATTAAAATTTCCTTTATACAGAACTTATATGACACATTTTCGAGCATTTCATAAGAAGAACTCATCATCTAATTCTGACTCTAAAGTCCTCAAACAATTAACTTTCATTTCATATTTCAATTCGGGACTTATATCTCTTTTTTTTTGGCTCACCCTAAATTCATAAAAATGCAGGGATACAGTAGACACCTATATCTACGACTTTTAAGTTTTGAGTTTCTTTAAATTCACACGTTAAATAGCTCAAAAAAATTGTATAATAAAGACCTACGAATCTGCCACCCTTGGCAGCTTTGAACTCCAAAACCCTAGGTTTTGGTTTAGGCCCAAATCACCATAAAAAATGAAAATTTCCTCGTTCGTGTTAATTAGTCATTAGACATCAAAGAATAAGAATCCATCATCAAAATCATCAAACCCATAAATTTCATCAAGTGGGTTTCACAGTTATGGTAAAAGAAAGTGAGAAACTAAATTCCAATCGGTAGAATCAAGTGTCGGGACCGAAGCTTACCATTTTGTATTGACTAATCAGCTTGATTCTCCTTCACTTCCTTATTAAGAAGCTTGAAAAATTAGAGAGAGGAGCTTCCATGGTGAATTCGACCAAGGGAGGGAGAATGAAGACAAGTGTTTTGTCTTATTTGCAATTAGCTTCCTTTATAAGCCACTCTTTTCATTATTTACAGAATGCTCCTCTTGTACTGGTTCTTTAAAATCTGCTCGTACAATTTCCTATGACGACCAAAAAAGAGTCAAACATTATTAATTTGATGTCACAAAAAATTATGATTCACTGTCCTGGTTTTAATGACATTAGTCTCAAATACCTTTTTTCTTCGGCTGTATCGGGTAAATCAAATACCGGGTGTTACAAATACTAATTTTTAACATGATGTTTGCAAATCATTTTTAGTAATAATATGTACAAATAGATATTTTACACACATATTAGTGTAATATTAACTCTGGATATTATAATATACAATAATAATTGCCATATTATTATTAATTAATATATAAAATCAATTATAATATATGAACATATAATTACAACCATTATACAAATTTATATTATTGTAATTTATATTTACAATAAAAGTATATAATTAAATAATTGTATTATTATATATTAATGTACAATATATAAATAATGACATGGTTAATATTATGGCCTAAACATATAAACTGAATAATGAATTACTTATATAATAAGCATGTTTATAAAGTAACATTTAAACATGTAATATTTAACTATTTTATATAACATATATGGCATTTTTATAATAACAACTGTATATGATATAAATTATTTAATACCTAATTAACAAATATACCAATAATAGTAATTTGTATATGGCAATAAATAATATAAAAATTTTAAAAATTTATTAGTTTAATCAGCATTGTATAAATATTTTAATATTAAATCTAATATTATAATTAATATTTTTGTATTATATATTTGAAATCAGTATAAAATAATTTTGTAACCATATAATAATATATAGAAAGTTATTTCTATATAACAGTACTAATTTCTAACACTAGATATAAAAACATAAAATATACACTAAATAAATAATTTAGTGTATATAATTGTGTATAATATACATATATTTTTTAAAATATCAGTATAATATATAATTAATAACAAAATATATAATAATTATATATAATATTTAAATACATAATTAATAAATAATAGTTACATAATTTAGTAAAGAAATACTATTATACTTTACTAAATTATGTAACTATTATTAAAGGCAATAATAAATCTAATTAATGTTTAATTCTGCTATTAACTTTTAAGTGGAAAAACGTATTTATTAAAAAATTTTATGAATTAATTTGACCTAGATATGTCATTTTGTTACATATAACCATATGGTATAAACTAGTAATGATAGTTTATAATATACATATTAATTAATATATCAAATACTTAAAATTAATTTAATATCCATTAACTTTGCACGTAACTATATGCATAATTAAAAAACATATAATAAAGGACTATATTAAAATAATTGTAATTTTAATAATTAATATACATGTATAACCTATTGATGTTGAGGTTAAATTTCTAACATATATAATTGGTAACAAAATGGCATTATAATAATTTATTATAAACATGCTAATTTTTATAAGTAACAACTAGTATTATTAATTATAAAATTAATATATATTTAAGTTAAAGGCGTAGTTTACACACATAAACATATATCACTCGATTAAGTTTCATATTTATTACATATTATTAAAATATGCGAATATGTCTTATCTTCATATTTATTTTTAATTTGTCGTATAGATGATACAGTTACTTAACCGTAACGTGCAAGATGCGACAACAACATTATATAGTTTGACATGTGAGTCTTATATTTGTAGGAAGAAATATAATCAAACATTTTAAAGTTTAATATTGAGACCTTAACATTTTGCAATATCTTGTGGTTATTATTTCGTTTGCCTTCCTAAATCAATAAAAATTGAGTGCAGATTACTTTGTCTAAGGCTTTTTATAGATAGCTATTTGATGAGGTTCATAGTCCCCTTAATATGATTTAAATGATTCTATGTAATATGGACAATTGTTTTATAGTTATATAATATATTAGTGTAATAAGGTGATTTGTTACAATATAATCCTATATAATCAAAAGTAATGATATTAACATAAGTTTCACCATCTATGGAAAAAAGAAGATTAAGTTACATAAGTTAGGTTTGTCCATCATCTTGAGCCTAAACTAATATTGGTAATGCCTTAGGGGGTGCTTGGTTAAGGGGTATGAAAATAAATCAATAAGAATGGAATGAATGATAATGGTTGGTTGGTTATTATGATTGGTTGAATAGTTTTTTTCATACTCAA
>JAOSBO010058555.1:0-10022 GCA_027563915.1 Erythroxylum rotundifolium | reverse complement strand
AGAATTGTTCTTAAGATAAGTATGGGAGTAAGAAGGAATTTGAAATGTTCAAATCTCATAAAATTACATCCAATTGGGACTAGTGCCTTTAATGATACATTTGACGTATAGCTAAAAGGCTACAAGATATTGAAAGATTCATTTTCATAATGAATTCAAAGAGTTTATTTCAGAGATGATTGTGAATTTATCACGTCTACGAGAAGATTAGTGGGAGTATAGTTATCCTCTTCAGTGGGAGTATTTAGAGACATATTGCTTACAGAGAACAATAGTTCTAACTTTCAATTGTTGAACACATAGTTGTCCAAAAACAACTCATGTTGGATATGAAAAGGTAACAACTTAATTCTGAGAATTAGATCTACATAAATATATTGCAATTTGTTAACTTATTCTAAGTCTATTAGTATAGATAATGTACTAAAGATGTTTAGTATTAAGATATCAAATACTTATGAAGTATTAAAGATATTTATTACTCTATGTGTGAGTTCATATTTGAGTTCAAGATGATAAGGATATAACTTTAGAAGTAAATCCCAGTTAAAGTTTATTTACTTGGAACAATATCATTTAGGATTGGAAAGGTTCCAATGTAGCAATAGTTGTTAATTATTGGATCAATAAGTTTTTTAGTGAACTTGATAAAGTTTCTTTGCATTGTTCAAGATAGTAATGTACTATAAAACATTGGAACCATTGGGCTTGCATAAGGAGCTAATGTCTCATCAAAGATCCAAGAATGTGTTTTGGAAAAATTTCTTAATTACGATGATAATTAAGATGAGAGTTGTAAGACTTAAGCAAGTGCTCACTATAGAGAATCTTGTAGAATTCTCTCATTAAGCCACTATTCCAGTAGTAGAATAATCATCATATGGTGATATGGTATGAGATGCTTAAACGATTGGCTTAGTGTAAGTGAGAGATTGTTGGTTTATGCCCTACAGCTAATCACTTTGGTTTTAGTTTAGTGGCAAATTATTTAAAGGCATTATTTATGTTGTACATGTTTATATGTATTGATAAAGTACATGGAATAATTGTACATTGCAAATGAAATTATAATGAGATTATAATTATGAGATTCATATTGCATTTATGTTCATGGAATAATTGTACATTGCAAATGAAATTATAGTGAGATTATAATTATGAGACTCATATTGCATTTATGTGTTATTCCTAAATATTCCTAGTCATTGTTCTATTAAGATTAGACATTAATAGAACGTAAAAAGATTAGCATAGGTTGTGTTTTTCCTTATAAAGGAAGTAGTTGATCTCATAGGCTAAAGTATAGAAATACTTAAACAAACGTATGGGTGATTGTTAGAGAACAAGTTCACTAAACAAACCCAATATGAGAAGTCCATTTCGAATGTTACTTGTACGTCTACAGAATTCTCATTGTGATGATTGTATAAATGATCCTTTGACTTGAGATCACCAAAGTTATCTTATATAGGGATTGCTACATTTTGATACTATCTATGATCTATCTAATCATGGGTCGTTTAATCAGTAGTCATTAGATTTAGCACGAACTATATGGAGGTAGTTGAGTGATCAAGATAGGATTCATCACCTAAAGTAATTAGGGAGAATGTTCCGTTGTTCTCGAATAATATTGATTGAGGAAATTCTTGGCTGAGGTGGAATGATATTTTGTAAATAGTTTACAAATATCATTAATTGAATCAATAGCTAATGGCGGAGAACTAATATGATTAGACTCAAAATAGAGTAGACATTAATTCCATGTTTTATGTCTAATTGGAACATTGGTTGACAAAAGGATTGAATTATACGGAAAAATCAGGCATAGAAAGGTTACTCAAAACCACTTTGACATTCCTAAATATTTGGGTGGTCATGACGCGTTGCTAGACAACAATCTTGATCTATGATTATAAATTATTTAATTAAGGAATTAATGATAAATTAAAATAAGTTTTAATTTATCTAATTCTAATTATGAATTAGCATTAGAATTTACAATCATTGTCAGCATATTTGGGAATCTAATGGGTCTCACATATAGAATGGGTTGAAGAGAACAAAGTTAATTTAATCAAGTTGGACTTGATTGTAAAGGTTAAGAAACTTTATGATTAAATATGAGATATTAATAAATAAGGATCTATATAAGATATTGAATTTTATATAGGCATAATTGGTATTTAATTAGAATTATTTGTAATTCTAATTAAAGTTTAATTGAAATTAATTAATTTCACTTCAATTACTAAAATGTCCAAAGCTTATTATAAATAGGTTTAAGCTCTATGGAGCTAGTACTTCATGGTTAACCCTCTTTATAAGAGTTACAGAGTTCTCTCAACTCATTCTGTGGATACCATTAGAGGCCAGACATATGTGCGGCTACGGTGGTTTAGACAAATTGGTTTCTGGAACGGATCGAGGGATACAACAAGATAAAGATAAAGTTTTGGAATAAGATATGAATTAAATTTCTGCTTTATTATGATTTGCGTTAATCATTTTATAGAATTAAAGAGATCTTGGTTTTCGGGAAATCAAAGTCACGAAAAATGTTGTGATTATTCTACTACAGTCAATGTATGACTCTAAACATTGGACTTCGAATAGATAATGTGCTCATATATGACTCCCAACAAGTAATGTGCTTATGTATGACTCTGAACATTGGACTTCAAAAACTAGGTCCAACATCTGTTATCGGAGATCAAGTTGCAGAATCACCTGATGTTAAGTCTGTAAGAGCCAATAGAGAGTCTCCAGTACTCTTGTCCGACCAAATGCCTCAGAGAATTCCTGAGAGGAGAGAGAGAAGGTATGATAAACTTAGGAAGCAGGGGGCTATAGACTTCTATGGAAGTACAATCATTGTTGAGGCAGAAGGTTATTTAGAGAGAATAGAAAGGGTATTTGATCAGATGGACTACTAGTCTGAAGAGAAGTTTGACTATGCAATCTTGCTACTGTAAGGTTCGACTTATTATTGGTGGAAGACTGTTCCTAGTAATTCCACCCGACCTTGTAGATTGCTATGGGGTGATTTTCTGAATGTATTTAAGGAGAAATTTATGCCATAGATCTATTTGGATAGGAAGATAAAGGAATTCCTAGATCTAAAACAGTACAATCTCATTGTAGCCAAGTATAATGTGCAGTTTGATGAGTTAATGGAATATGTTGCTGCTTTAATTCTGACAAAGGAGGATAAATGTAGGTGGTTTGAGGATGGACTGAATATAGAGATCAGAACAAGGTTGGCTATCACTAATTTGAGTAGTTTTACTAAACTGATAGCTGCCTTAATTTGAATTGAATAGTTATTAAAAGAATGACAAGTAGAGTATAGGTAGGAGTTCATAATGAAGAGACATAGGGAGCCTCAGGTTGATTCTGATAGGAGATTCAGTAAATGTCAAAATAGATCATTTCGATCATAGACTAGACCAAGACAGTCAAGGTTTAGACTAAAAGATAGTTTTGTTTATACTGGTAGTAGTAGAGGTCTAGTATCTGGAGGGCAGACATAAGAGATGCCTAGTTATGAGAATTGTGTCTAAACATGGTGGGGAATGTCGGAAGATAATGGGAGCTTATTTTTCATTGTGACTCTTTTGAGCACTAGATTAGAGATTGGCCTATGACTTTCGTAACACAGTCTGGAATGAGAGGAGGGTCAATAATTGAAATGATTGTCCAGCAGAATAAAGCCAGTGGGACAGGACACAGAGTTAAAGGTAGAGGCTGAACAAGTTTAGTAGGTCCTAGTGTCAGGACTAAAGTGTGAAGTAACCAATTGCAGTCCCAGGCCAGGATCTATGCTATTATGGGACAGCAAGCCCAGGACTCTTTAGATGTTATTACAGGTGTGTTATATGTCATTCAATTTGAAACATTTTCATTGTTAGATCCAGGATCTACATATTTATTTATCACACCCTATCCTGCATCTAAGCTGCTTTGTAAGAGAGAGATGTTGAAATGTGACTTAAAGGTGAGTATACTAGTACTATAATGATTGGAGAAGTGTGTAAAGAGTGTATGATTCAAGTGGAATTAAAAGTTGATCTGATAGTATTACAGTTGAAAGAGATAGAACTTATTTTGGATATGGATTGACTTGCTACAAGAGGGCTATAATGAACTACTACACTAAAGAGGTGATTACTAAAACTCCTAATAAGCCAAGAGGGATATTTCGAGGTGTTAGTCAAGTAATGCCAGCTAGATTAATTTCCTCAATAAGTGCTTTAAGATTGACTCGAGGTGGATGTTACGCATATCTAGCCTCTGTGACTGATACTCGAACTAAACAGACAGTACAGGATATTCCTATTGTTAGGAATTTCCTATGTGTGTTTCCCATTGAATTATCGAGTTTACCCAAAAATATGGAAACATAGTTCACTATTGACCTTGTTCTAAGTACTTCTGCTTTATCTATTCTTCTGTATAGGAGGGCACCTATGGAACTTAAGACCCAATTGCAAGAGTTGTTGAATAAGGATTTTATCGGACCTAATATGTCACCTAAGGGAGCTCTTATTTTGTTTGTGAAAACGAAAGATGGTTCTTTGAGATTTTATATTGATTATAGGTAGTTGAATCGGGTGACAGTGAAGAATAAGTATCCTTTACCAAACATAAATGATTTTCTTGATCAATTACACGAAGCTCAAGTGTTTACTAAATTGGATTTAAGATTAGGGTACTATCGGTCGAAGATAGCAAAAGCTGATGTACCAAAGAGTGCATTTAGGACCAGATACAAGCAGTTTGAGTTTTTTGTGATGCCTTTTGGATTGGCCAATGCTCCAGCAGCTTTGATGGTATTGATGAATAAAGTTTTTTTAACCTTACTTAGATTAATTTGTAATTGAATTTATAGATGATATTCTTGTATACTCGAGGAGTATGGAGTAATATTCTGAGCATTTGAGGTTAGTCTTACAGATAATAAAAGAAGCAATTGTGTACCAATTTTAATAAGTGTGAATTCTAGCTTGATCAAGTATTATTCTTGAGTTATATAGTCTCTAGACAAGGCATACAAGTAGACCCAATGAAAGTTAAGGAAGTAATGAAGTGGGAGGCACCTAGAAATGTGTCTAAGATTTAGAGGTTTTTTTAGACTAATAGGTTATTACAGGAGGTTTGTCGAGAGATTTTCATTGATCCCAACCCTTTTAACAAATCTTATAAGAAAGAATGTACCATTCAGATGGACTAATGAATGCCAAAGGAGTTTTGAGGAATTAAAACATCGATTAATTACAACACCAGTGTTAGCTATTCTATCTAGATTTGGAAGATATGTAGTATGTAGTAATGCTTCACGTCAAGGGTTAGGATGTGTTTTGATACAGTATGGCAGAGTGATTGCATATACATCGAGACAGTTAAGGTCTCATGAGTATAACTATCTAGTTCATGATTTAAAACATACTATAGTGGTGTTTCCATTGAAGAATTCGAGACATTATCTTTATGGTGAAACATTTCAGATATTTACAAGTCATAGAAGTTTGAAATACTTGTTGAGTCAAAAAGAACTAAATATAAGACAATAATGATGGATTGAATTGCTTAAGGATTATAATTACACTATTAAATACCACCCTGGTAAAGCAAATTTTGTGGATGATGCATCAAGTAGGAAATCCAATAGTAGTGATGTAGTACCCCACTCTTATAATGCATATCCCTGAACATACGGACAGTATTCGAGAATACGCTCTACAAGGATGGTTTGCTAGGACAATCATTCAGACTCAATACAAAATTTTCAAACATTACACACATATCACAAAAAACCAATAATCAATTTCATCCTATATTATTCATAAAAGTCATAATCTCAATTGATATTACACTCATTGATCAATCTTATTTGCAAACATTTTCAATTTGGAACTTCATTACAAAACATAATTATTAAGATACACAGGGTACAATATTTGTGTAATACATTCTTCAATAAAAAAAATGGAAACTAGATGCAGGTGTGAACTGATCCCGACTTATATCTCATATTTGATTTCAGCGACCATATTCCAGTTTATCTAACTAGGTACCTCCTCTAAGCCTAAAAATAATGTTTCAAATTGTGGGGTGAGTTTTGCAAACTCAGTGAGTAGACCATCCTCGATGGCTCACTCATATCACATAACACTGTAATTCATAAAATCATAAAATTCACATCATTTCATCAATTCATTTTGTAGCATCAATTTACACTTCATTTATTTCACATTTCATATTTAGAGCAGTCAAACATTTAATTTTGATCATTTAAAACATACATATCAATTATATATGTAATGCTCATGAGACTTACTTCCAGTTGTTATTTTGTGATCGAGTGCCTGTAACTGTGCCTTATCCATTATGGATACCAGGCACATTAATAATTGTCCCTTATTCATTGGGGATACAGGACTCATTATACATAGTAAACCTTTGGCTCTTAATAAGTTTTTAAGCTTTAAGCTCTTTTTTGGTAGCTACTCTGGTCACAATGGCCTTTATATGTTCATGCATTCATGTAATGAAATGCATCACATTTATATAGATTCAATCAATCACTTAATTTCAATTTAGCATTCACATTCACATTTATCATTAGACCTTGGTCCAGCATTCAACAATAATGCTAAGAATTACTCATTTCATTCACATTCACATTCAATGAAGCACTTCCTATATGTTCATATTCATCAAACCCCTCGAATTATTAATGTATGGAATTATCACAATCACATTCACATCAGTAATAATGAAATATAGAAATTTAAACATAGCAATCATTTAAAGTAAGACCATTTAGGTCGACTCATAGTGTGCTCTAGATTAGCGTTTGCTTCCAAGATCCAGAAATGTCTGGATGCTGATGTTCTATCTTGTGTATCAACATCATGCAATACACACATTGCACATACATTAATAATTGCACAATCACATAAACATTGTACACATATGTAAATGTGTAACGTATAATACATCTTTAATTTGACTATTCCGAGTATGTATCCTTAATCACATCACTTGATCATTAATAATATCATTCGTGTATATCAAGCTTATAGTTAAGTTCATAGATAAGAGAACTTGGTTAATCTAATATCATCCATCATATATCTATCACATACATGCTTTCCAATTCTTTTTCTAGCATTATAAGATCATAAAGTATTCAATTCTCATTCACCTTCACTTAATACACATTTTCCCTCTCATTTGAATCACATTAGCCATATAAGCTCACTTTCAATACTATAATATCTCCACATTTCCAGAAATTGCCTTATTGATATCAATCATCCATGTTTAAGTTATAATCTAGACTATCACCCTAAGTATATCACACATTTAATCACTTCATCCTTAATCAAAATATATTCACTTTAAGCCCCAATTAAGTCGAAAAGCATTATAGTTATGTACCTTATCCTTAATTGGTTCATCTATAGCACAAATCAAAACATTACCATGTAAAAACACTGCACATGATCGTGGTGTACCTCCTCGCGATTGTGACAAAAGTAGTTGCATCTGTTCATATCCTTTTCCTGACTTTTTTTCCAATTTTTCTCAGGATAGGTTTTAGGTCAGTTCTGTATGGCCATTTTGATAGAAAATCTTAGGTTTCTAGGCCATAAGTTCTCATAAACAAATGTTTCCCTATGGCTTAAGATTCTAATGAACTAAATTTGACACAAGTTGATTCATTTTTCCAATAGTTATCTCAAATAGTGACAACAATCAGTTCTCAATGTCAACCCAATTTTTAAAATCCTTAGGGTCAGAATTAAAATTCAATTCCTTCATGAAAATTGTAGCCATATGTCTTTATTCTAATCTAAATTACAAATGATCCCATTTAGGTATCCATGGATCTAGATATGGATAATATATAGATGCCTATTCGGTGAAAAAACTCCATCTAACATACTCCAACACACTCCATCACCATTTTCATCCTAGTCCATCTCTTTTACATATTATATCATTTCTAGCTATTTTCCTTATGATTTCCTCTTCATTCCTACTTCATTTTAAGCTCAATATCATTAACAAAAAAATTATGATCTATGTTTATGATTAACCCAAAAAACAAAACATATACTTGTACACATTCATCATCAACTTTTTACACATTTTTAACTTCGTTAACACCTTCATTTCATCTCTAAATTATCATTTTAATTCAGCTCATTTCAAGATACTACTTTAGCCTTTTATTTAACTTCAAAAATCATTCTAACTCATCTCTATAATGTTGAATCACCTATGGACTGAGTATTCACAATACACAGCGGAATGGACCATACTACAATAAGAAGTATAATCGAAAATTTTACAGTAGTACAAAATTACCTCTTGATGCATATTGAATTTTATTTTTCAGATTTGTAGACGCCGTAACATGAGAACGTCCTCTACCGATATCCACACGAGGATGAATGATCTAGGCAGCGGCTAATATGTGCTAGCACGTTCTAAACACTTTAGAACACCGCACTAATGTTTCTCTCGGAGGAAGAATGAATGTCTAGGTTTTTAGATGGCTAGGGTTTTAGTGTCACAACTAATAAGACATAAGTTCTCTATTTATAGAGAAACCCTAATCCCTATTTCTATTAGGAATAAGATTATCATAATCCTAAACCCCATTAGGATTATGGAAGCCCAATAATTTTCGGCCTATATTATATCTCATATAATAAAAGCCCGACAACTTAATTTAGTTTAGCCCAATAAATATAAACATATATATTTATTCAATGCCTAATAAATTAGTCCCAAGAGAATAAGCCCAGATTACATCACTCTTTGTGTGTGACCCTGTAGGCTCATTTGATGTTGGCAATGGGCTTGATCACACTTCAAGGCCCATAATTCATAAATGGCCTCTAGCAAGACATTATGACTACCTAAATCAAATGAGGATTGGTAATCCGATTTAACCTATAACGATGGTTATAAACTCAATCCCTTTGTAACACAATATCAAGATTACTCATAAGGCATGGTACATGTCAACCTTTGATTAATCTTAGTTTCTTGATTCTCAAGTTGACTGACTATAACAAATGACATTGATGACTCCTCATCAATTCATTTGAGCGCGGCCATGCATTTCTTCAGTCATAATTGTTAAGAGGCCCAAATGATATCTCTCTCATTTAAGAGAGGTACAAATCCCATCTACGTCATTCATATCCATCCGCATGATTCATTTAATGTCCAACATAAGACTACTTGTTATCCGATTAAAGATAACTTAGTCTAATGTCAAAACACTGAATTCCTCATGTAGGGAACCATGATGACTTCAGGTTAAAGGACTAAAGTCAAACCATATTGAGAATCACTAATGACATGAAACCATTAGTTTCTCACTATGGGTCGGTCCAATATATGTTCTCTAACATATGTCTATGTATTTGATTTGATAACTCATATCTATGATCAGTAAAATGTGATCATCAACCAAAAACACATACTAGCCTTAATTCATTATTGTTCCACCAATAATGATCGACAAGGGACATTTTAGAATGGCATAATAATGCTTATGGTTTTACTATCGAGTCACATACTTGATGAGACAAGCCTAATACTATTCATGGAATGTAAATCACATTACGTAAATAATATACATGCATATATAAAAGAATACCTCATAGTGTATTATTAATAAGTCAGAATGTAAGTACAAAAGTCACATATGTCCATTGGCCTAGGGCACACTACTAACATATAACATCCAAGGAAATCCATGTTAATATATGTAGAAAAAAGAGCATGTAACATTCATTTACTAGTTAAATTTTCTGCACTTTTTTTCTCCATCATTTCAATGATCATTCTAACTCAAAAGCATCTCTACCATAACTCATGAAATGTTAATCATCACATATACCAAATCAGTACATCAATTGTTACCCCCAGAATTTTTTTTTAATGATAAATCAAGCATGATTAGATTAATGGGGTAAATTAATATGGTATTTAAT
>JAOSBO010058536.1:0-10023 GCA_027563915.1 Erythroxylum rotundifolium | reverse complement strand
ACTCACTAGTACTCTCTTTGTAAGTACTCTTAGCAACTCTTTAACTTCTAATCTCCTATTCGTATATCTCTCACTGAATATTTTGAGTAACAACGATGAGGGCTGTGTGTGTATTGCGTCTTGACTGATGATTGCTTCTGTCTTTTTATAGGCTTCAGTGAGTTGTTGGTTTCTTCAGCATTTGTAGCAGAGACCGAAATAAAAGGAGAGGATCAGCTTCAACGTTTATTCTCGCCATGTGCCCCTCATGCAAGTCACTTAAAAATTAAAATATCCTCCTGTACGCTGCGTTTTACCATGTCTTTGGTACTGCCTTGTTTTTACCTACACTCTGCGTTTTGCTTCATTCTTCTTCAGATCTTCTGCTGTGCGTTTTGACTTAATAGTTTAACATGTGGTCATCATCGACCTTTTCATCTGTCAAGGCTGGAACCTTCTGGACACCACACCGCACACACCCACAAAAACTCCCTAAATTCCCAAATGTAAACCCTCTATCTTGTGAGCTCCAATCTATCGTTTTGCGTTCGAAATTGGTGGAGAACAATGATTTGCTTCACAGTATTATATTTTATATTTTATTATTTATTATTCTGAAATGGTGGATGCTTGGAAGCTAAAGCCAAGGATGTCTAGTGGTAAATCTAGCATTGAAGAGCTTTCATTCTGAATTTGTAGGAATCACCAGAATTTGTTTGCTTTTCTTCATACCTCTGAAGCAATCTCTCTTTAACTTTGTCTTCATATGTACCATCCATCTTGAAGATCTTACATCCTTGATCTGAAAGGTGAAGTAGCTTTTATTAGATCACAAGAACGTAACATGACAAGCAAATAAAACTCCTAGTCCGAACAAATCAGATTTAGCAAATAAAACTCCTAGTCCGAACAAATCTGATTTAATAGTTTCTCTTATAAATAGCTTTTGTCAGAACTCAGAACAGAGAAACATGTATAACTCACTTAGTTGAAGCATTGAACTTGAATTAATTTCGTTAACTTCTTCCATCTTCAACATCTTTTTGGGCATACAGGGGCTGATCTTTCAACTTGGATACTCCTAAATTTATAATTTCGTCGCTGATACTGCTAGATTTGTTTCAGAATTTGAGTTCTTCTTGACATTGCTTCTTATGTTTTCTGAACAGATATGTTTGTCTCTTGGAGGGAAGCAATCGGTATCTCATCTATGAATATTGTTCCGCTGGCAATTTGGCTCACCAGCTCTGAAGTAATAATCTTCTTCAGTAATATTTTGTTCGCATTCTAAACACATGTTTTTTTGCGTCTTATAGTAATAGGATAGAAATGAGATTGTTTGCGAGACCTAAATATGTTATTCATCCGCTTTACATTATCTTCAAGTTGCTTTGTGGCTGTTTATATGGTTATGCAGGAATAGATACGTATCATTACAAATATATGTCTATACTTGTAAAACATAGACATATATATGGTTTGATTGCCTTAAAACCTTCCAAAAATGTCTAAAAGAAGCAGAGAATTGCAATTACTGAGTGGTACTAAAGAATGCAAAAATAACTCTTAACTTAATCAATTCAAGTCGAGTGATACTAAAGAATGCAAAAGTAATAATAATTTAATCAACTCAAGTCGAGTGGTGTAAAAGTAGACTTTACAATAGGTCGAATTAGAGGCTGCTCTATCTTGGCAAGAACCCTCCAAGCAATTCAAGTTTGTCTTAAATTTTTATGTTGTAGTATTTAAATTTATTTTGTATACTTATAATATCATTTGGGTGGTAAGGCTCGGTCATGAGATCTTTTATGTCGGCATTTAAATCTAAGACTGTCTAAAATAAGAAAGAAAGAGGCACCAGAGACATGAAAAAAGACTATTATATAATAATTTACATAAAATTACTTGCACAGTTGCAAGTTCATTCTAAATTTCCTATTTGCCTTTCTCAATACAATCAAGAATCAGCTTATGTTAGCCAAGTCAAATCTCAAAATATTTTTTAAATTATTCTCACCTGACTTTTGGTTTCTTTCTACTTCTATGAAGCCATGTGAAGATGTTTGATATTAAAACGCCCTATATCACTTACTTCCACAACTTGTGTTCTTGTGTCTTTAAAATGCTAGAACTGTTTTGAGTTGCCTAGTGGGAGGCAATCTTGTTTAATATGCCTTGTGGGAGGCAATCTTGTTTAATCTCCACAAGCAAGCCCCATATGATGACGATGATGATTAATGACTCGTTTACGATGGTCGAGCGTAAACATTTTGCTATGATGATCTCCATCTCCTGGTTCAGAAATCCTTTCAATTTTATCAGTTTTAAATGTGTCAAGTTTCGCGGTCTTACCAACTTTTATTGAATAATTGGCTGTGCTCTCCGATTGATAAGTTCTAAGATCAATTTGCACATACAGAGTGAAAAAATCCCATTTAGAAAGGCAATCATAATTAGAAAAAAAAAACTTACAATTAGTGATATGATTAGGAAACTTTTGATTTTCTTTCTTTAAGAGCAATTAGATGACTGAAACTTAAAAAGTTCAGAACTTGCTTCAGATTCATTCTGAAAAGTTCAATACTTAAAGTGATAAAAAGTTGTTCGAATGAAGGGCATAATTTCAGGAATGAGACTAAAGCATCAACGTAAAATATTTCATTAGAGTCATGAATAACCACAATTCTTTCAGGTTATACAATTGAAATTCCACATGAAAGGTGGATAGTGATGGACAGATCAGTGCCAGCAATAAGAATTATTAGGAGTTAAATTTTCCAATAGTCAAAGTCAAACTAGGATAATTACAGTTTCATTATGGTGACATACCAGCCACCTCATATGGCAGAGTACCTTGAAGGTTCATTTACACAGAGTAAGAAGTGCAACGTTCTTTATAATCAACAGAACAGGATCAATGTTCTTGACATAGAGTAACCTATTTTCGCTAGGTCCTTCTTTGCAATCGAGTATAGCATCTACCAGGTTAAAGTGATTTTGAGGCCAAAACAAAGGCATTATCCCTCGATAACGGAAAGTTTTGAGCTTGTAAGACCTGATGTAGATAAATTTCAGATCAGAACAGTTAAGAACTGATAAATTTACAAGCTTTTTCTCCAAATCGACACTTAAAATTTGTAAACCATTGCAGGCTGTGATTTTCAAGGTTTCAAGATACTGAAAATTTGATAGCAGAATGAAATCAATCTCACTTGTAAGATGACTGACAGATGCTAGATGCAGAATTTTACAAAGAAAGTGGACATAGATGGTTGGTTGGCGATATTTTGGTGATCAAACTGTAATTGAAGGGCAAATGGTAAGGAAAATTCCTGATCTTTAGTGGAGGAACAAAGATGGAGTTTGTTGTTAGGACCAACAATAGCTAGGTCATGATCTTCATTCTCAAAATGAAACTCAAACTTGTGGGAGTTTTTTGACGGATTTTGCTCATAAAATTATTCAAGAAGCTAGAGACTGCAGTGGCAAAATGCTCTATTTTGCCATGTTTTACTAATGACTTCTCCCATAGAAGTCTCCATCTTTTTGAGAGGAGGATGGTTTAAATAGCAGATCCAAAAGGGAGTAAAGAAATGATGTGCTGAAACATTTCATCTGGTAGACTACCAACGAAATCTTCCACAGTTTCCTGAATAACTAGCTTCCCATGTCAAGTTCACAAATGAAATTAGTCCTGTTGAAGATCCAGGCTGAATCAGATTCACTGATCAATACTTTTTCTACCTTTCTGGGATAGCCATGATTGAGAATGCTTCTTTTGGTTTGATTTCCTTTTCTCAAAGCCTTCGGACTCCTGATTCCTACCTATTCTGTTGACACCAACGCAGACATACCAGAATTGCAGGCGTGAAGCAGAGTTTCTGGTACAACTCAAGAAGCTTTAAGCACCTAATATACTCACCTAGTCATTGAACTCAAGACACTTCTAAAGTTGGAAAATCAAATGTTTCACAGAATTCATCCTTATCTTTTTGCGCATATAGTGGAATAACACCACACTTATTAATTTCATTCCTAACTGTGGTGCTGAATTTAAAAAAGGCTCCACCTCTTCAAATTTACCATGTATACGTACCCATTCACAAAACATTATACCAATGAAGAATAACATATGCACTTTATCTGCTCTTGGGATGTATAATTGTCCAGAAAAGTAATCAGCAGTGGAGAAATGGTAACTATCTTCAAAATAGCAATCACATCTAACATCGAAATTCTCTCCGACAGAATTAAGGCACAGGTAGAAAGCAAATCCCCAAAAAAAGATGATTAAACCAACAAGAAGAAAGGTGTATTTGGATGGAATCACCCATCCTTTGATGCTTGACCTACTTTAGTATTCTATTTCCTGGATAGTACATCCCAAAATATGCCTGAACACCACAAATTTATAACACAAATTAATGTTTATACCTAAAGAAAGAAAGAGAGAATGAAAAAGAGTTTCACACCAATAGTTTTTGCATTTGATTTCGTGTAAAACATACCTGAAGTCCTTAAAATCAAACCCACATAGATTGGCAGCTGTGGTCAAGCATCCCTCCACTTCCGAATCTTGTGTGCTTGCTTGGGATTTTGCTCATGTTATGCAAAAGCTGCTGTAACATCATAGGACTGTGTCCTTAAATGGGATGGATCTACTTCATAAAAGAAAGGTATGACAATCTGTCCACAGGTTTGATGGCACTCAATGACCTTTGCAAGCTTATCAAGGCACCAAGTGGATGATGCATAGTCCTTTGAGAAAATGAGGACAGCAGCAGTGGAATCTTGGATTGCTTTCAAAAGGGACTGAGCAATTTCTTCTCCTCTTTTGAGTTCATCGTTGTCAAAGAAGGCTACAAGATCCATTTGGCACAAAGCAGCATAGAGGTGACTGATGAAATTGCAACTAGTGTCTTCACCCCTGAAGTTCAAGAAGACGTTGTACTTCCCAGGTTGGGAAGCCAAAGAATAAGAAGAAGATGATGATAATGAAGCTATTATTATTGTTGAACCAAGAGAGTAAGAGTAACCATTGCAAAACTTCTATGCATTATTTAACACAAGTATGCATCTGACTTGCATCGTCTGAATAAAGTTTTCTGTTTTTGTTTTTTTCTTGTTGATTTTGAAGCTTCCATGAGCTTGCCGCCGTAAAACCTGCATAACAACTTTAGTTTATATTGATTCAAAACATGCATAAGAAGTAAATAATTGTATGAAGGATTAGAAAAAGTGCGATCTATATGTTTTTATTAGTAGATAAAGAATGATTCTAAACTTTAAAGCTGAAATCGTCACACAAATTCTCTTAAATTACAGTTGGGAACGGTTAATAGGAATACCTTTCAACATACAACAAAGCCAACGAATGGTAACAATTTAGAAAATACTTGAGCCATTTGAGATTGGCAATAGTCAATAGCAACCTCTCTACGCCTGTCCTTAAGAGCCTCCAACCTATCCATGGCCTCAGGAAGTGCCTTCAAGCTATATCTTAAGAGATGTTCATGACAAGTAGGTAATTAGGTATTGATCTCCAGAATTTGAGGGAAATCACAATCAAATTAATACGAGATTTCGTAGATTGAAATTAAAATTTGAAATGTGATACTTTTCTCCTACCAGAAGAAAGATAGAAAGAATAATACTGGGAGCTTACGGGGGAGTTAAATGATGAAGAGACCATTAGACCAAAATGGTCTGACTATCAACCGATATCGTATTAACTTTGCAACTGAACAGTCTTCTTTCTTCGTCTTCTTCTTTTGTCGAACGAACATGGCTTGGTTTGGAAGAGCGGTGGCGGTTGATAACCTGCTGAAATGATAATCAATAAGTACATATGTGTTTGAGATTGCTGTTTTGGTAAATGCTGAAACATGAAAATAGGTGTTTGGCAAGTGCGTTTGTAGTTGCTGAAAAGAGATAAAATGACTAAAAAGTCCATTGATTTAATAAACTATTAATTGTTGTATAATAATTAAAAAATATACTATTAGTCATATAAATTTAAAATTATAAATTATAAAATATTAAATTAAAATAAGAAAATATAAATAAAATAAATTTAGTAAATAAAATATTTCATAAAAATATATTATTAGTGATATTAATTAAGGATATCATGAAAAATAATACTTGTAATGAAGGTTATTAATAGAAAGTAAAATTTCTACCATAGAAGCAGTTTTCTACTGTAACTCTCTTTCTGCTTATTGATTTCCGCAATGGCACCGCACTTTCTCCAACCTCCAGTTGTTCACCACAGATCCAAATATGTGACTGCGTTTGAAAATTACAATGGATAAGTGCTTATCTCTACGGCATCGCAGGTTCAAACGAAGCCTATATTGGACGGATTGCTGGACCGATCTTTTTTACCATAATTGACCCGACTTGATCCAAGTCCATTTGACTTCGCCCGATTAGATTAAGCCCAAATTGAAAACAGTCCGATCTAATTTATTTCTGTCTCTATTTCCTTCGGATAGATTACAAATTCATTCAGACTCGTCCATATTTGATTCGGCCTGACCATATAAACTTGACCTGAGCCTACTCGATTCGTATAAATCGGGTCGGGTCATGACAGAGCCCACCATCAACCTCCATAGAACTGAGTTTTTTAGGCTCTTCAAACCATGACATATTTGCGAATTCATGAATTCCACTTCCGTTCGTTGGACGTGCTGTTCTTGTGGTCAGGTCATGGAAATTCTTTGAATTACGCCTCATTCAAGTAAATTTCTATCTCCTTTCTTTTTCTTCGTAAACAGAGAAATGCAGCGTAACTTGATCCAAGTCCATTTGACTTAGCCCGATTTGATTAAGCCTAAATTAAAAAGAGTCCGATCCAATTTATTTGTCTCTATTTCTTTCGGATAGATGACAAATTCATTCAGACTCATCTATATTTGATTCGGCCCAACCATACAAACTTAACTTCCCCCAACTTGATCTGACCCGACCCTACTCGATCCGTATAAATCAGGTCGGGTCACGACGGAGCCCACCGTCAACCTTCGTAAGACTGAGTTTTTTAGGCTCTTCAAACCATGGCGAATTCATGAAGAATAACTCCACTTCATTTCGTCGGCGGTGTTGTTCTTGTGGTCCGGTCATGGAAATTCTTTTATCTCCTTTCTTTTTCTTCGTGAAAAGAGAAATGCATCGTAACTTGATCAACCCCTTTAAGATGAAGAAATTCAACAAATTCCAGAAGAACACTTCTACTATTTGGACGATTGATTTATGTATTTTTTGTTCGCCAAACTCAGGGACGCTCCCGATTGCTTTCCGTGATGTAGGAGAGGTAAATTACTTTTTTCTTTGATTGCCTTAAAATCATTCAGAAATGTCTAATCACAAGCAAATAATTGCAATTGCTGAACGGTACTGAAGAATTACTGGGCTTGATGATAGATTCAGTCAAGTTGGATCAGAGGCTATACTAACTCGATCCTATTTTGAATGACTTAATTCCAAAATTATGTATTTTGATCTTTAATATCTTATACTTATAAATCAAATACGGTGTCGTTTAGGTGATAAAACTTGATCATTGGATCTTTATGTTTGAGACTAATTTAATCTGTTCTAGGATTTGTAGTATGCTTTTGCTATCTTTTTCACAAAGATCGGTGATATTTGTTGCTTAAACTTATTTTACAAAAACGAAGACATAAGATTTTTACTTGGTTAGATAGCTTAAAGCTACCTACATTCAATGGTCAATCTCATTATATGTGGTTCCACTAGTTTGAAGGAAATGATGAATACAAGAGATTTGGTATTTTTTTGAAAAACACCTGCAAAAGTTCCCTTACAAACTCCCTAGTACATTTAGTATGTACTCTAGCACTGTCTCTTATTTTCCACTCTTTGAATTAAATGAGTGTAAGCGTATAAGTTGACTGTGTTGTGTATATTATGTTGTGATTACATGTATTTATACTGGTGAAGAGGGTGTATGCATATGTTTAACACACGCCAATCGGACCATCCCTTTGTGTTTTAACGAAATGCTGCGTTTTTGCTTATACTTTGCGTGTCTTCCCTTGTGCTTCTCACGTGCATGACTTATGCCTTTGCCCCTTATGCTCTGCATTTTGTTCATTAAGACAGAATACATATCTTCTCCTTAATCGATTTGTCCAGAATCTTCTCTTCACTTCTCACACACGTTCACCTCTGTCCGAAAAAAATCCCCAAATGTTGTTCTTCGATTAATGAGTTTGCGTGAGGGTTTATGGAGAAAATGTGATTTTCTTCACGATCTGAATTTAGTCTGCAATTGAGCATAGCACCTGTCAGGTTAAAGTGATTTTGAGGCCACAAAAAAGGCATCACCCCCGATCAGGGAAAGTTTTGAGCTTGTAAGACCTTATGTGGATAAATTTAAGATCAGCATGGTCAAGAAATGATTAATTTACAAGCTTTTTCTCTGAACCGACACCTATGGTCTGTAAACCATTGCAGGCTATGAATTTCAGAGTTTCAAGATACTGAAAATTTGATAACAGAATGGGAATAATCTCACATGAAAGATGACTGACATATGCTAGATGCAGTCTTTTAACAAGGAAAGTGGACATAATGGTGAAGACAGCTTCTACCTGTGTCAGTGTTATGGATCTCCATGCATTAAGTGCCTGTCTTGTTGCAGTTCTTTGTTTTACAGAACAACCTCCTTTTCGACCTCTTTGTAGTCCTACTGGAGATGGGGCCTCTGTTATCTTGAAGTCACTTCTTGAAAAAGTCCCCAGGCAGCTGCTAACTGCAATTCCAATTTTGCTCTTTGGCAGGCTTCCTTTGATGATTTCTTCGATCTCCTTACCAAATATTGCCTGCGTAAATATGACATAATACTACAGTCAATCTATGCAAAGACCCTGTATAGCACTGGAGATATTGATTCAGAGATATGTGGAGCAACGAAATCTGAAATGCCTGTAGAGTTTTTACATGCATGCCTCCCGTTTACTAATGATCGCCACATGGGGCGCTTAAGACAGTTTCGGCAGCAGCGCAATCCTGTTAGTTTAACAAATCCACATTCAGGGAATGTGGTCATATAAATTCAGAATCTGTGAGTAGTTGACAGAAGACAGAACCAGAAAGTACCTGTATTGGTTAAGTGTTCCTGCTAGTATCTGTACTTTGTTGGACCTTACTTGCTATGTAGGGTTATTGTTTCAGAGATTTCAATAATATTCTTTGGACATACAAGAATTGAACAGGTTTCATGAAGCATATTAATTACACAAGTTCATATTTTCAATTTCTTCTGCAGTTCATAGAAGATTTCAGCTACATCAAACATGGCTGAAGCTTACTCCAATATGACTTTAATTCGTTTCTCAATTTGGTTTGTTTAACTTAATCCTATTTCAATTACAAAATTTGTCTAAAATTTGATGATAATTTATCTTAAATTAACATGGCAGTCATTATATATTATCTTAAGCATATGTAATGACTGAATTTAATTCTACAGGATGAGGGAGAATCAAATTAAATGTGCTATTAATTAATTCTCTTAAAGATTGATTCAGATAACTAGCAGAATCTAACCTCTTACCGGACCCGGCAACTACAAGATCTTGACCCTGAACCCGAACTCTGATCCGAAGCTTGTGCATTTGGTGAGCTCAGCTTCACATGATTATCTCTCTTAACAGCCAAAACTTTCATTCCCTTTCAAAGCTTTCACCTTTTTGGCTTGGAGGGTGGGATCAAGTAAGTCGGAGTTATTTCGTATCTTGTCAATGATTTCTTATCTAACAAAAAACACTTTATCTTATTAGGAATATAATCAAAATCTCCGAGAAGATGTTGATTCATAAACACTTTTAAATTTAAATATATTTTGCTCATCTTAGTCCCGTCTAAGATGAGCAAAAACCAAAAATTGTATAAGTTATTATGGGATAAATTACGATTTAATAAATTAGAAAGTACGTTTGAAAAAATAAATTAGAAAATATAAGAGATTATTAATAATATAAGATAACTTTTTTAAATGTCTTCAACATCTTA
>JAOSBO010058476.1:0-10025 GCA_027563915.1 Erythroxylum rotundifolium | reverse complement strand
TTGTAAATATTCGTTTGATGGAAACAGTGTAAGCTTTATCAATGAATGAAGTAAATGGTTTTAAAATTTGACGACTTTTGATTATGTTAGATGATGCCATGTGTAAGTTGGATCTGTTTTGCTCTAACATACCATTATCTTAGGATATATACCTGAATGTTCTTGGAAGTTTGGGTATGTACCCTATGGTAGTGGGATGTTGCATCACACACCCAGTGATTATTTTTGCTTCTCTTAGTAGTAAGGAGTAAGAGAAATTTGTGAGGGAACAAAAAGGGTTTAATAAAACCATCGGTCGGGGATTAAGCAATATAAAGGGCATTAGTTCCTCCATGTGCATGCATAGAATAATCTTAGAAGAGGGGGTTAAGCTAGTAAGTGATCTCGAAAGAGGCTCAATCGTAACATGAGTGAGGTAGTTAAGAAGGAAGTTCTTAAGCTCTTTAGTGAGTAGGTGATCTTCCTTATAGAAAATAGTGAGTGGGTTAGTCTTGTGCATATGATACTTAAGAAAATGGGCACTGAAGTTCAAAATGAGAAAGGTAAGTTGGTACTTAAGAAGGAGCTTCTTAAACTCCTTAATAATGGGGTGATCTTCCCTATCGCAGATAGTAAGTGGGTTAGTCCTGTGTATGTGGTACTTAAGAAAAAAAAACATAAGTTTGGTTCAAAATGAGAAAGGTGAGTTGGTACTGGCATACACTCAAACAGGCTAGAGAATGTGTATAGACTATAAGAAGTTGAATACGTGACCAAGAAAGATTATTTTCATTTACCTTTTATGGACCAAATGTTAGATAGATTATCTGGCCATGCTTTCTGTTGTTTTCTTTACGACCTTTCAGATTATCATAAAGTTCCTATAGCACTAGAGGATTAACCCAAGATGACCTTTTCACATCTAATTAGGACATTTCCTTTTTGAAGGGTGTCATTTGGGCTTTGCAATGCACACAGTACGTTTCGGAGATATATGTTGTCCATTTGTTTAGACAGGGTTGACAAATTTTTTGAGGCATTTATAGACTATTTCTTTGTTTTTGATAATTCCTTTGACAAATAATTTGACACTTGTGCTTGAGCGATGTATTGAATGCAATTGGACATTAAGTTGGGAAAAGAGTCATTTTATGGTAGATCATGGCATTGTTTTGAAACATGTATTATCACATAAGGGCATATAGGTGAATAAAGTCAATTTTGATTTAATTGTTAGTTTGCCACCTTTAACATCTGTTAAGGGTATTAGAAGTTTTTTAAGGCATGCTAGATCCTATAGGAGGTTTGTAAAAGATTTTTCAAAAATCTCTCCTTCTCTATGTATTTTTCTTGGTAAAGATGCCCCCTTCGTGTTTAGTGATGAGTGCCTTAAAGCATTCAATATTTTAAAAGAAAAGTTAACTTCTGCACTTATAATTTTTTCACCCGATTGGACTTTTCCCTTTGAGATTATGTGTAATGCTTCAAACTACGCCATTAGAGGCATTCTTGGCTAGAGAATTAACAAACTCTTACTTGTGATTTACTATATGAGTTTGTCTTTGAATGATGCACAAGTAAATTACAAAACCGTTGAGAAAGAAATGTTAGTTATGGTTTTGCACTTGATAAATTCAGATTATATTTGACATGTTATAAAGTCCTTATGTTTTCATATCATGCTACTTTAAATTTTCTTTTAAATAAACCACAAGCTAAATCTAGACTCATTAGGTGTCTAATGTTGTAAAAGTTTGATGTGGAAATTAGGGACAAGAAAGGTAGTGAGAATTTAGTAGCTGATCACCTTTCTAGGTTACACCCTAATGACGATAATGCATATATTGTACCTTAGAATGCTTTTAAATGATTTCCTAATGAAGATTTATTTGTGGTTTCATAAGTCCCATGGTATTTTGATATTACTAACTATCTTTCTTGTTGTATCTTAAAAACTTATATGAAAGTTCATGGAAAGAAAAGATTTCCAAATTCTTACAACTATTATTTTTAGGAAGAGCCTTATTTTTGTAGGTTTTGTAAAGATAAAATCATTCGTAGATGTGCTTTGGAGGAGGAGCAACTATAAGTGTTGCAATTTTTCCACAATATATATTGTGGAGGACATTTTAAAGACAAGAAAACCATCGAGAAGGTTCTTCAAAGTGGTTAGCATTTTCCTTCCCTTTTTAAAGATGCTCACAATTATTGCATAAGATGTGATAGATGCCAAAGGGTGAGCAATATAAGTAAAAGAAATGAAATTTCTCTCACTAACATTATTGTGGTAGAGATTTTTTGTGTTTAGGGTAATGATTTCATGGGCCTTTCCTAAAATCTTTTGACTTTGAACATATACTGCTAGCTGTTGATTATATGTCCAAGAGGGTGGAAGCCATCCCCACTAGGAAAAATAATGCTAATATTGTTTTGAAGTTTTTGAAGGAATATATTTTAACTAGATATGGGACACCTAAGGCCATTGTAAGTGATGGAAGAAGCCATTTCTACAACAAAAGATTTAAAAATTTGATGAACATGTTGGGAATCTGACACAAGACCCCATATCATTTACAGACCTCTGGACAAGCTGAAATCGCCAACAAACAAATCAAAGGAATCCTAGAAAAGACAGTGAGAACATCAAGGACATATTGGGTTATCCATCTTTATGAAGCACGTTGGGCCTACCAAACAGCTTTTAAAATTCCTATTTGGATTAGCCCATATCGGTTAATGTTCGAGAAGGCATACCACTTACTAGTGGAATTGGAACATAAAGATTATTGGGCAATCAAGACTACAAATATGAGTTTAGATGAAGCAAGGGCCATAGAATGTTATAGATTTTAGAGCAGATGAGCTTCGAAATGAAGCCTATAAAAGTTAAAAGATTTATAAAGATAAAACTAAGGCTATGTATGATAGAATGATCCTTCAAAGAACCTTCAAACTTGGAATGAAAGTCTTTCAAGAATGAGGTTATTCCCTAGTAAATTGAAGTCTCAATGGAGTGGACCGTTTCAAACTATCCAAGACTTTTCGTACATGGCGGTGAAGCTCTTAAACTTGAAGAAAAATGAAACATTCAAGGTTAAGGCCTAAAGAGTGAAAACTTACTTGGCAGAATTTTGAGGAGCCAAAGTCATTGAAAGCTTCCTCATTTTTTATGCTTGGTGTGACCAAGTCTAGCTAATACCAACCCATTAGATTGCAATTATTTTGATTATTTTGTTTAAACAGTTTGAATTTTGGATTCATTTTTTTTAGTTTAATAGATTTTTTAGTAAACTTTATTTAGAACAGGTGCTTACATTTGTTATTTGTTTTTAATGAGATGCAGGCACAGTTAGAGGAAAAGCGAGTATTATTGTATTTGGCAGAGGCAAACATAGGGATTTACCTTGGTCGTGCCTGAACACAGATTGGCCATTCCCCTACCCACCTTGGTCGCGCTTCATCAATTCCTTTAACTAAACATGAGATCAACGCTCGCAAACTTAATCATGCCCCACTATATTAATGTCATGTTACTTACAAAAAAAACCTATGGTGACTTTGCCCTACCTGTATGTGTTTGTGACAAGACAGTTGGAAGTAAGGTTTTGTATCAAACTATGCAATAATGGAAATCAGGCTTTGCTTAACTCTTATTATTTCCTTCTCTATCTATGTGTTTAAGTATAAATTATGTTGGGTTAGCCATGGTTGCATGCATCACATGCAATTGGATGCAAATAGTGGAAGTATACAAATCAAGATTCTGACACCATGATAACCCAAAAACCACAAAGTCTAACATGCATGTATAGATATGTATAAAAGAACATGAAATATAAACCTTTTACTTTGTGTATCTCCTCCTTTCTTGTTTCTTCTCCTTGTTTGGGTTGTTGCAGTCACTAATTCCTTGCACCTAAAAACATGTAAAGAAGGAAGATGAAACAATGTGTAACGATTTTAGAACACCAAACTTGATGAATTCAAATGGACGTTCAAAAGGGAGATAGATCAAGGTTATCTTGCATGCATATTGATTTATACAAAAATTGCATAAAGATAACTCAAGAACTCTTCTCACTCTCTCTAGAACTCTTCTAGAACTCTTTCTCTATCACTTGTGTGTAAGAAGAGGAAGAAGCTCATGTACATAAGTGAAGAACTCACTTATATATCATTTCACGGCCTCTGCCACGATTGTGGCCATTAAGACCACGATCGTGCCCTTTTTAAAACAAGCTTGCCCTTGGCCGCAATCGTAGCCCTATGAAGCACAATCGTGACCAGCTTAAAATAGGCCTTGAACACTTTTTTTTCATCCAATCTTTTATGCTTGTGACCCTTAGGTTCCTGGTTATGTTAGGTACTTAATTTAACTCTTAATTCAATCAAATCATAAAGGGTTTCATGATGTTATTTTGCCAGAACATAAGTGGATTAACAAACAAACTCTTCAATATGATTTATGAACCTTTCCATAGATAATTACTGTGGAATTTTCACCATACTATACCCCACTTAGTTCGAAGTATGCACTATGGGTCAACTCCCACTAGACTGACTATGCCACATCTAGTCAAAGTGATGTTAGTTCTTGTCTTAGGATCTCATTACTCTAATATGTCACGGAAGACTCTCTTTATCACATATAACTACTTTGGCCAGATACTCCCTAGTAATGACCACGAGAAGAGGCTGCGAGTATTATCTCCTTTGTTGACTGTTAAATATCTTCGCCCCTCATAAGTCAAATATTGTTGGCCAAAGCAAACTTTGGTTTTTGGCCATACTAGGCCAAAAATCTTAAAGCGCGGTACTGGGGAGATTTTCATATGCAAAGATTGTGGAGAGATTGAAGGAAAATTGCCAAAATCCTTTTCGATGGAAGCTCAAGTTTTGTACTATGAATATAGGGCTTAAATTGTTGAGTCCCTTGTAGCAAAAACCAATCCTTCCATTCTTTCTTTAGTCCTTTTGTATATTTGATGAGGTTTAAAAGCCATTTGTTCCAGCCTTTGTATTTTGTTACATTCTCCACATATTAATAAATTTGGCTCACCCTCCGGCCATGGATGTAAGTTACATTGACCGAACCACATAAATTCTTATGTCTTGTCCCATTTATTTTGCCTTATCTTTATATTTCATTATTAAGATTCGAGCTATTAAATTTAACCAGTATCCGATCTGAGGACATTTTTCTTAACAAACTGGTATTAAAGCTTCTATTATTAGTCTAACTTATCGTATGCTCTGTGGTTTCCACTAAGGTGAATCCTCCACATCAGAAAGTAACTTAGATTTTATTATAAGTTCAAACGGGGCCCACTGCCTCAAATTTATCATTTGGGGCCCACTACCTCGGTTTTGTAAACGGAGTTGAATTTTTCTTATGGGGCTCGCATCTAGTGCTTTTGTGGGGCCTATTGTCCCGTTTCACGTATGGGGTCCACTTGTCGAAAAATAGTCTAAATATCAATATTTAGCCATCAAACAAAGATCTCTATTGAAAGGTCTGACTGGAGCATTAACTTTGGTATATGGCAACTCAACATACAGGCCATTTTAACACAAGATAGGTGTGAGATTGCATTTGATGGAGTGGAGAAAAAGACAACAGATATGGCGTCAAATAAATTCATAGATCTAGATGAAAAGGCTAGATCAGCCATCATATTGAATCTCTCCAATGAGGTTTTGTAGGAGGTTGCTGGTGAAACCACAGGTAAAGGTATATGGGACAAGTTAAAAGCCATGTACATGAAGATGATGGTAGAAAAATAGCTTTATTTGAAACAAAAGGTGTACATGTTGAGGATGACAAAAGGTACATCTATTTTTTCACATCTGGATAAATTCGATTCTCTTAGTTTGGATTTGAAGAATGTAGATGAAAAAATTGAGGATGAAGATTAAACCATATTGTTATTATATTCCCTTCCCTAGTCCTTTAAATCATTTCGTGATATTATGATTTAGGGGAAAGAGTCAGTCTCATATAATAGTATTAAGTCTGCATTAAAGTCAAAAGAGCATATTGATAGGGACATCATTGGGGAGATTAGTGGAAGTCAGGTAGAGGGACTATTTATACAGGGTAGATCTGAAAATAGAGATTTTGAAAGAAGTAGATTCAAAGGCAAGTCAAAATTAGAAATGTTAATTTTAGCTCGCCATGGCGTGATCCGTGGTCAACGGGTTTAGTCCAGTCAAACCGACCCACGGGCCGGGGGTGGACGGATCACAAGCTGTGGAACATGTGTCTGGGTTGAACCCCAGGCCGATCCGACCGGCCGGACCCATGACTCGCGACCCTCCCACCACCTTTTCAACTTATAATAATTTTTATATATTAACTTAATAATTAATAATTAACTTAAGTAATATAGTAATTAATAAATAACTTAAGTAAATTAAAAATTTGTAATTGATGTAATTCATAATTCTAATTGTAACTATTAGCTTATTAACTTTTCATATGAATTTCTAATTAATTGAATTAAATGTCCTAATTAATCATACCATTACATGCATCTCAATAACTTTATTATGTCATAATTAATTACTTATATGTTGCTATAATTAATTATTAGTTCTATCTCATAATAATTAATAAATAACTTAAGTAAATTAAAAATTTGTAATTAATGTAATTCATAATTTTAACTTTAGTTATTAACTTATTAACATTTCATATAAATTTATAATTAATTGAATTAAGTTTACTAATTAATCATACAATTACATACATCTTAATAACTTTATTATATCATAATTAATTACTTATATACTGCTATAATTAATTATCAATTCTATCTTATAATAATTAATAAATAACTTAAGTAAATTTAAAATTTGTAATTAATGTAACTCACAATTTTAACTATAATGATTAACTTATTAACTTTTCATATAATTAATCACACCATTACATATATCTAAATAACTTTATTATATCGTAATTAATTACTTATATGTTGCTATAATTAATAGTTGTCACATAATACATATATTAAAAAAGGTTAAATTTTTATTAATTTTATGAAACATGATTTTGATTTTGTCAGTTCTCTCTTACAATAATAAATAAATAACTTAAGTAAATTAAAAATTTATAATTAATGTAATTCATAATTTTAACTATAACTATTAACTTATTAACTTTTCATACAAATTTCTAACTAATTGAATTAAATGTCCTAATTAATCATATTATTATATTAATCTCAACAACTTTATTATGTCTTAATTAATTGCTTATATTTTGCTATAATTAATTATCAATTCTATCTTATAATAATTGATAAATAACTTATGTAAATTAAAAATTTGTAATTAATGTAATTCATAATTTTAACTATAAATATTAACATATTAACTTTTCAAAAAATTTCTAATTAATTGAATTAAATGTCCTAATTAATCACACCATTATATACATCTCAATAACTTTATTATGTCATAATTAATTACTTGCATGTTGCTATAGCTAATTATCAATTCTATCTTATGATAATTAATAAATAACTTAAGTAAATTAAATTTTGTAATTAATGTAATTCATAATTTTAGCTATAACTATTAACTTATTAACTTTTCATATGAATTTCTAATTAATTAAATTAAATGTCCTAATTAATCATACCATTACATATATCTCAATAACTTTATTATATCATAATTAATGAATTATATGTTTCTATAATTTAAAATTTTCACATAATATATATATTAAAAAGAAAAAAGTGAAAATTTTATTAATTTTATGAAGTATGAATATATGATATGCTTATAACACTCTAATCATGAGAAGTATTTAAAATAATACTTGTATCTTATATCAAGGTTTAAATTAAGGATCTAAGGAATTACTGTTAGCAAACTTTTAATTAGAGTGACTTAGGTAGATATGAATTTCTAACATTAGAATTTAGATAGGAGAAAAAAATTATGTATGTAATTTATATAAATTTAGATTAAGTAGAATATAATGATTTTAGAAACAAAGTAAAAGAACTATTTTTGACTTAATGAAATAAATAATTTATAAAAACAAATCAAAAGAATTTATAAAATGTATTCTAGTTTTAATAAAATAATAGCTATTTTCAATGTAATATACTTTGCTTATTTGTTTTTATAACTAATTACTCATATATTATTTTGGAATTGAATAACTGATACATTAGGATTAATAAAGTGATTAATTCATTTTAAGAATAATATAAATACATATATGCATAATGTATATATAATGTAAATATGAAAAATAAAATAAAAAAGTTTAAATTGACTTGTTTACAGATAAAGAGAATAATTACGACAACATTACCATTCATTGCTATATATTTTTAATAAATATAAACTGATTTGTATTTTATATCTTTTATTTTATATAAATATTTTTGCATAATTTATGGGTAACTTCATCTTACATTTTAATACAAATGATTATGTTATAATTTACAATTTATGCAATTTAAAAAATACTACAATTTTTTAAAATTGTCTTAAATTTTTGTTTAAAAATAATAAATGCCTGGGCCAATTCAGGCTTGACAGGCGGCCCGTGGCCTAAGCGAGCTGGGCAAGCCAGGTCACGGGCTTGACCAACGGTCAACTAGTCTCATCTTGCCCACAGGCCACTAGCTAGGCCATTCCTGCCCTGATGGTCTGTGGGCTAGGCCCTCCCACAAAATTTTTTTGACTGGCCGGGTTGACATACCTAGTCAAAATCCAGACATAGAAATAAAAAATGTAATTATGGAAAGAAAAAGGGGCATATAAAGGCTGACTGTTATAAATTGAAATATAAGGAGGAAAATAAAATTGAGCAAAATAATAGGAACATCGTCGAAGTTAGTGTTGCGGTAGATGAGAATAAGGGAATTATCTTTGTAGCCTTAGAAGATAAAGTCAGGTCTAACAAAGAGTGGATTCTAGATTCAGGTTGTTCTTACCATATGAGTTCCGACAGGGAATGTTTTTCCACTTATGAGTCATTGGATAATGGAATTGTTTTGATGGGAAATAATATTGCATGTAAAGTTATTGGTAAAAGTATAGTTCGGATGAAGATGTATGATGGTATTATCAGAACACTTACCGACGTTAGATATGTTCCTGATTTGAAGAAAAATCTCATCTCTTTGGGCACTCTTAATTCTCAGGGGTGTAAGTTCTCAACTGAAGGTAGAGTTTTGAAAATTTCTAAAGGTTCTCTTATATTGATGAAAGCTTGCAAGTCTGGTAGTTTGTATATTTTGCAGGGATCTATGGTAATAGGTGTTTCTACAGTCTCTACTGATAGTGTCATTACCAAATTGTGGCACATGCATTAGGACATATGGGTGAGAAAGGCTTAACATTATTAAGCAAGAGAGGCCTACTTTGTGGTCAAAGTACTGGTAAGATATATTTTTGTGAGCATTGTATTTTTGGGAAGTAGAAACGAGTCAGTTTTAGCTCTCCATCTTTCCACAAAACTAAAGGTACTTTGGGTTATTTTCATTATGATCTTTGGGGGCCCTTTCGTATTCTGTCTAAAGGTGGTGTCCGGTATATGTTGACTTTTATTGATGATTATTCAAGGAAGGTTTGGGTGTATTTCTTGAAACATATAAGAATTATGTTTTCTTATCCTTTAAGCAATGGAAAGTTTTGATTGAAAAGTAGACAGGAAAACATGTTAAGCAGCTATGAATAGATAATGGTTTGGAATTTTGTGGAGGTCAATTTAATGAAGTTTGCAAGAACAAAGGAATTGCTTCACATCACATCATTATAATGACTCCGTAACAAAATGGAGTTGCCGAGTGCATGAATCGAACACTTTTAGACAAGGTTTAGTGTATGATCTCTAATGCAGGATTGACACTTGATTTTTGGGCAGAAGCCATTGCTACATCTTTCTACATCGTTGACTGCTCTGCTTGTGCTCCTCTCGATTTCAAGACTTCGGAGGAAGTTTGTAACATCCCATCATCGATGGGAAGGGTAAAATAGTAATTTGGAATGGGCTAGGAGTGTTTTAAAAATTGTTTGGC
>JAOSBO010058461.1:0-10026 GCA_027563915.1 Erythroxylum rotundifolium | reverse complement strand
TTTTCAACAAGAAGGTAGTGAATAAATTCTTTAGAATTGGAGATTTATGAAATAAATTTGATGAGTTACTGTCATCTACTTGAAGATGGCATTTTCATATAATTATATTCCTGAACATTGTGTTAAGGGGATGAAAATTTGGAGATATGGTGTTATTTGGGTTTCGATGGATTATTAGTGGTCAGGTGTTATGGAAATGAATCTTAAAGTTGAAATAGCAAGCAAATGATATATAAGATTAGTGTGGAGAGTTAGATATGGAAAGGTGATATGCTCTGTTTCTTCACTGAGCACGTATGAATACATAGGTGTTTATACAAGAGTTAATGAAGACCTAGAGATATTCAGGAGCATAGACGTTTCGTCTGTAAAGACATATCGTTTATGTTTTATCGTCTGTGGTTGACTTCTCTTCGTCTTAAATTGACCACATATCGTCTATGTTTTATAGTCTGTGGTTGATTTCTCTTTATCTTAAGTTGACAACATATCGTTTATGTTTTATCGTCTGTGTTGACCACCTAACGTCTGTATTTCTTATCGTATGTGGTTGACTATTCTATCGTCTATGTTGACCACCTTGTCTGTCTTTTGCTTTTGTTTGTGTTTCACTTCGTCTACCTTTGAGATTTCATTTACCTTTAGACACTTCGTCTGTCTTTTGGCATATTGTCTGTCTTTTGCTTCCATCTGTGTTTTACTTCGTCTACCTTTGAGATTTCATCTGCCTTTAGACACTTCGTCTATCTTCGGGCGTATCGTCTGTCTTTTTCTTCCATCTATCTTTAGCCATCGTTTGTGTTTTGAATATTCGTCTGCTTCTATTTTGTCTACCTTATACTTATAGGACCAAATTATATCAATTGCACTCTTTGATTTAACGTGAATAGTAGACTCAAAAGTCAGAGTTTAGAGAAAAATATGAAATAGCTTATTAGGTTATGAAATTGGATTCAAATGGTTTGTCGAGGTATAAACCCTACGAACAATGCTAGTTAAGGGAGTTTTGATATTTGAATGTTTTGGTGATAACCTTGATGGAAGGGTACCTGGGGATTGTCATGAACATGCATTGTACATAATTCATTCCATAGATGTGCATTAATGAACACTCATAATTGTGCAGATTATGATATGTGTGTGTGTTATTTTGTTATAGAGGAACAGTTGGAACGTCAACTTCCAAACGTTGCTGACACTTCCAAAGGTTAGCTTCAGGAGCAACTAGTGAGTAACCTAAATGGTTTCGCTCAATTAATGTTTGCTTAAGTTATGTTGTGAATGATAAATGCATGTGAAATGAATGTGTTTGATTGTGGATTCCGAACAGAAGGTCCGATGAAAATGAATGGGGATTGAAATATTGAAGTGCTTCTTGTATGTGAATGTGAAGACCTATATGCTATATAATGTGATTGATTGGGTTACATGCATTCCATGCAGGAATGCATAATCAGATTATGGAAGTTGTGACTAGAGTAGCCAACGATCAGAGCTTAAAGCTCAACGAGTGAAAATGAGCCTCGAGCTCACAAATGTTTCAGAGCCTCAGGCTCAACGTATAATGAGCCTGGTATCTAAAATGGATACGGGATAGTTCAGGCACCCGGTCACAACACCGTAACAATTGGAAAAGGGTCTCATGATCATTTCATATGCATTTGGTTATGTATGTTTGATTGATTGAAATGCATAATTTGCCTAAGCTTAAGTGAAAATGTGAACTGTGATCAAATATGCAACTATGTGATTATATGTTATGTGGAATGGTGTGTTGCATGCATTGAGTGAACCATCGATGATGGTTACCTCATTGAGTTTGCAAAACTCACTAAAATTGCAACATTATCTTTTCAGGACCGAGAGACGACTTTAGTTACTGAGAGACTCGACCAGTCGTATGGATAGTGTTTTGGCAAGAGGAGTCATAGCTCAAAGGTCATTCAGCATGGACTTTTGGACAGATTAGATAGATTTGTATATTTTCCTCATTCATGTAGTACTATTGTATTAGGTCTTGATGATGTACATATGGAAATTGTTGAAAGATACAATGTAGACTTTCGATTTTGCGAAATGAAATGAGGAAAAATGTTGGGTTTTAAAATAGTGATTTCCATGTGATGCTTTTTAATGAATAATGATATGATGCCATATGAAGTTAATGTAGTGATCGATCATAGCTCACCCTTATCATAGGATATATACCGGAATGACCTCTAGGCATCCTGATGTGTACCTTGCGGTAAGGGGGCGCTACATGATGTATATCTAAACCTCTCCATTCTCTTGGTATTCTTTGTTACATAGGCTTTTGCTGAGATGGAGAAGGAGCCTGCTCCTTCCTAGATTTAAAAGGACCTTCTTGATCTTGTGATTTTGAAGGTAGTATAGATGTAATTTAGGTTTGCATCATATTTTTTTGAACTAAAGGATTCCCTTTATCATTTAAATCAACTACTGTTGTCAAGGGTAGTGCTTCATCAAATACCATATGTATTGATTCTTTTATCCTCTTTGTTCTTTTATAATAAACAATAAATCCTTTGTTAGCAGTGTTGTAACCTAGAAAAACAACTTCTTCTGATCTTGCATCGAATTTTCCAAGGTTGTCCTTTCTATTATTTAACAAAAGAAATTTACAGTCAATTGCTCAAAAGTAAGCAACACTCAGTTTTCTTCCTTTCCACAACTCATTTGGGTTTTTTTTAGAATAGGTTTTGTGAGGCACCTATTAAGTATGTAACAAGTACTAGATACAGCTTCTTCGTAGTAACCATGAAGTAAACTGCTTTCACACAGCGTTGTCTTGGCCATATCAATAAGAGTCCTTTTTTTCTCTCAACAACTCCATTCTGCTGAGAAGTCCTTGGGTATAAAAAATTATGATTTATATCATTTTCATTACATAATCCTTCAAATTTTTTGTTATCAAATTCTCCTCTATGATCTCTCTAAATTGATGTAATGCAGTGCTCTTTTTCAAATTGAATTTTTCTACAAAACTTCTCAAAAACTTCAAAAATATCATCCTTATTTGATAAGAAATAAACTTATGTAAATCAAGAATAATCATCTACTATAACAAAACCATAATGTTTATCACCAAAGCTTTGAGTCCTAGTAGGACCAAATGAATCCATATGTAAAAGTTCATGTAGTTGGTCAGTAAAAACAACATTTTTAGGAGGAAAGCCACTTCTAATTTGTTTTCCTTTTAAACAAGCTTCACAAACCTGATTATTCTCAAACTTCAAGTTTAGTAGTCTTTTTACTAACTCATTTTTCCAATAAAATGCTCATACTAGCATATCCAAATCTTTTATGCTAGATAAATATATCCTTTTCTATTGAAACCAAACATATAACATTTTGCGAAGACATGTCTTGCAATTGAGCATAATATATATTATGATTCCTAGAACCAATAAATATAATATCATTATTAAGATTATTAATTATTTCACAATTGGATGCATAGAAAGTGACTCTATAGCCTTTATCACATAATTGACTTACACTTAACAAGTTATGTTTCAATCCATCAACATAAAAACGTTATCAATAGAAACAATATTGTTACCAATTTATCAATTCCAATGACTTTATTTTTATCAGCAAAGGCAACATTACCTCCATCTTTCCTTTCAATATAGTTGAAATGTGATCTTTCACTTGTCATATGTCTCAAACAACCACTATCAACTATCCATTGATTTTCTTTTGTCTTTATTCTGAAGCACTTATGCAAAATCTATCATCTCATTTTAGGTACCTAATTTTTTCTAGGTCCTTTCAGGTTAGTAGTTTGACCTTTTGATCTCTGAACACACATTTGACCTTTTGACCTTTTTCATTTTTTAAAAGTTACAGGAATGACTAATATGACCCTACCTACCATATTAATCACACAAAAAAATTAATGAGAATTACCATAATTTTTTCCATTTATCAGGTTATAGTTGTTTTGACTATGGCTATTGCTGGATTTATTAAAGAAATTCTTTTATGATCTAATATTATTATTTTCATTATATTCTATTCCAGCCATATCAAAAGCACCTTTATCATCCCCAAGTAATGCATCTAGATTATTCTTTCCATCAACAAAATTAGCAAGATCTTTTTCTAGAGAAATGATTTTTTAAAAAAGTTTCTTTTTGAAGCTCTAAAGTGGTAACTTTTTCTTCTTCTTTTTTTACCTTAACAAAATCATTTTCAAGCAATACATTTTTTAACTAAATTGTCTTTGGTTCCAAGAATTCTTTTTTAAAGAATTTTTGCTTATTGTCATTTTCAAGAGACATAATTTTAGACAACAAATTCTTTTTCTCAGATTATAATGATTTAATCTTATTCCTTAAGGATGCATCATTATTTTTTGACTTCTCAACCTTTTTAAAAATACTGCACTGTTAATTTGTTATACTGATCATATAGTTCATGATATGCATCTCTTAATTCCTCAATTTCAATATCAAATTCAGAATAATATAACTCTTCGTGTCTTAATTCAACCATAAAACAAACGTTGCTGACTTCTTTAGGCTCTTATTCATCAAAGTTTTCAAAATCCTCATCTGACCAAGCTGTAGTTATAGATTTCTTTTTGTGTTTTTTGTTCACTATTTTATCTTTTTGAAGAAGAGGACATTCTGGCCTTGTGTATTTAGGCTTTTTGCATTGATAGCATATGATTTGATTATTTTGTGTGTTACTACTACCGTTGTTGCCTTTTGATAGGAAACTGTTGTTTCTAGTTTTCTTATTTCCTTCTCTTTTCTTCATTAGCTTTTTTTTTCATAGAAGCATTCATATTTTCTAACCATAAAACTGAATTCATCATCTCCATCTATTTACAAATCAGTGTTGCTTGCATCACCATTTGATGTATTTGATTCATCAATTGCTTTTAGTGCCATTCATTTTATGTATGAGGATCCTCCATCTTAACTAAGCTCAGCTTCATGGATCATCAAATTTCCTCTTAACCAATCGAGTGAAATAGTGTCAAGATCCTTTGCAATTTCTAGAGCTGTCACCTTTGGTCTCCATTCCTTTGGTAGTGACCTTAGAATCTTTATTACAAACTCATCATTGGGATATATCTTTCCCAAGTTTTTTTTAAGGCTATGATGACGTTGTTGAAACATCCAAAGAATTTGTCTATAGTTTCTCCCTGTTTCATGCAAATAGCTTCATATTGATGCATTAAAAGACTTATTCTATGTTTGATTAACTCATATGTTCCTTCAAAAGTTGCTTGAAGTTTGTCTCACATTTCCTTTGGTGTAGAACAATAGGATATCTTTTCATACTCTTCTGGAGATAGTGCACAGATCAAGTAATGTCTTACTTTGGCATTTAACTATACATTTCTTCTATCAGCATCAGTCAACACTTCCACATCGTTAGTAGCAAGAAGTGTGCCTCCTACTTTGATATCTTGCCAGATTTCGAACTTTACAGATTAAAGATAAATAGTCATTCTCTCTTTTCAGTAGGGGTAGTTATTTCTATTAAAGTAAAGAGGCTTTAAGAAAAATTGTCCTTCAAGGCTTCTCAAATTGTTTGTCATGATCTATCACATGTTGTAAGGCGCAACAAATGTGAACCTTGCTCTGATGCCAAATGATAAAGCCAACACATGCAGGAGGAAGGTGAATTATGTGTGACTTAAAAATTTTGCAAGTTACTATCAATTCATTTAAATGATAAAAACCTGCTAAATTTCAACAAAAATTTCTGTAGATAAAAGGAGCCTGTTAAAGTTTAAAAATTAAGAGAGCCAATTAACGTTCGAAACGAAAGGGGCATATTAATATTCAAAACGAAAGGAGCCTGTTAATCGTTCAAAATGAAATGAACCTGTTAACGTTTAAAATGAAACGAGCCTGTTAATATTCAAAACGAAAAGAGCCTATTAACGTTCAAACGAAAGGAGCCTATTAACATTCAAAACAAAAGCAGCTTATAAAAGTTTTAAAACAAATGAAACCTCTTGCAATATTAAAATAGAAGGAGCCTATTCTCAAAGTGAAGGAGCCTCTTGTAAATTGAACATAAAAACTATAATGTGGAAATTTAAAAGTTAAGAGAGAGAAAGAATGTCACAGTCGATGTTTACTACTTCGGCTTATAACGAAGCCTATGTCCAGTCCTCAAGTATTCAACTTGAGTATTTCACTATAAAACTCTAGGAATAAATTTCACAAGCCTCTCTAACTCACAAGTACATATTTTCTAAGGTTCTTCAACGTTCCATACTCGTGGTGTTTAACAAGCCTCTATAAAATTTCAACAAAAATAAATGTAGGGTTTGCTCAATGTAAGCTTCAAGAAATAAAGATCTCTCTTAATAGAGTGTTTTTACTTTTAAGGCACAAGGAACTTGATAAAGATATGACGTTCGAGAATATTGATGCTGATGAAGTATTTCAAAAATCTAACTTGTTCGTAATTGCAGTGGCTCTTTCTTAAATAGACATTTTCTTCAACTAGTTGTTGCTCCATTTATATTCTAAGTTTACTTCAAGTCTAAAGGATCCTCAATATCATCTTTGATGGAATCTTCCAATACCTAGATGTTAAGATATAATTTTGATAATTTCTCGGTGATTGTAGAATTATGTGGTTGGCAAGATCCTTTTGAATATTGTCGAATCATTTATAATAAGGTAAGTTCATTAAGAAGGATCCTGTAAGAAAGAAAACATTCTTTTGAGAAACTATATTGTTACCTATTCAAATAAATGGAAACAATCCAAATTTGAATTTTGAAATATTATAAAATTATCAACAAAATCATTAATATAAAATCTTAAGCTAACATTTACTGGTTCTTTTTTTGCTACGTTAAATAATTAGTGTGGAATAAAATAACTAGAGTGAAAATTATAGGTTATATTCAATCTCCTCTGTAGTTTAGGATTCAAAGAGTGAAGTGAGGTTTGATAATATAATTTTCAAACTTTTTGTGGGCTCTTTTGTATTCTTTCGTACATATAGTTTCACTTGCTACAAAGCATATATAGTTTTAGTACTATTTTTAATACATCTGTCTTATGATCACTTCCCATATTTTCTATCATAATTATTCATCCTATGAGAACATTCTAAAGAAAATGTAAATTGATTGATCCTAGTCAATCAAGAAGGGAATCTTTTATTTCTCCAAATCATAAATATCAAAGTGAAGGTTATCAAGTGACAAATTTACTTAATTCACTGTTATTGGACATTATCTTATTGTCTTTCTGGTTAAGATTATTACATTTTTTTTCATTTGCAAATTTAGATCATATAATATGAATTGAAATTTTTATACTTTCTAAATTTGTTCATAAAAAGAATTGAATCATTATATTGTTAGTTTGTAGACTACATTATTTTTCTTATTTCATTATGTATAGATATCAACTTGTTTATGAGAATTGTAGTTTTACAATAATTATAATCTACTTGTTGTTGTAATTTTTAAGAAAAGTGATGGTTAGGAATGGATAAGGAGGCCATTGGTGAATAATGTTGAAGTTGTTAGTTTATGCCCTTATAGCCAATCAATTGGATGCAAATTAATGCACGACATTATTTTGAATTAATGAGAAAAGGCTTTTTTATCTTTATGAATTAATTTAGTTAATATTTTATGTTTTAATACTAAAGATAAAATCCTTAGAATAACTACTGTGTAATCGAAATTATGATAAGATCATAATTATGAGATTCAATTTACACTTATGTATTATTCCTAAATGTTCCTAGTTGAAATTTCATCAAGACTGAATATTGTTGAAACGGTAAAACTAGCACACATTATGTTTCTTTCTTATGAAGTAAGTAATTGATTTCATAAATTAAAGTATCGAGATACCTAAACTAATGTATAGGAGATTATTAGAAAATAAGTCACTAAACTGATCCGATTATGAGAATTCCAGATGGAATATTACTTATGTGTCTATGTATTATCTCATAATGATAGTTGTGTAACTAATCCTCAGACTTGTGATTACCAAGATATCTAACATGGGAATTGTTGTGCTTTGACGCTACTTATAAATTGTCCTAGGATAATTTAGTCGGTAAGTAATTGGATACAGTATGAACCATATGTAGATAGTTGAGTAAGTCAATATAGGATTCGTTACTCTAAAGAGAGAATATTCCACTATTCTTGATTAATAATGATCATTTATGGAATTCTCTAGCCAAAGTCAAATGGCATTTGAAAAGATTTTTTCAAATTTCAATTATAAATTAATTACTAATTAGCAAGAACGAACATGATTGGATGATAAGGGTAGATAATGTATCCATACTTTGTCCAATTAGAATATTGAATGACGAAAGGATTAAATTATACTTCATAGCCATGCATAGACAGGTTAAGTCAATTACTTTGACATTCCTGATATTTGGTTAATCATGACATGTTGCTAGACATCAATCATGATCTATAATTGTAAATTAGAATTATAATTTATACTCAATACCAATTTATTAGGAATGGGTCACACATCAAAGAGCAATTTTTGAAAGAAAAATCAATTTAATTAAGTTGGACTTAATTATAAAGTTTGAGAAACTTTGGGGATCAAATATGAGATATTGATTTTATTAAAATTAAATTAATTTTAATTATAATTTGATTTTGATTTTGATTTAAATTTAATTTTAATAAAAGACCCTTATGATTTTTCTATCAAAATGGGAAGAGCTTTTTAAAAGCTAGTACTTTTGTCTTCTTCCTGTCAAATCAGTTTGAGAATTACTCTATGGATATCATTTGAGGTTGGACATCTGAACAACTCATGATTGATCATTCAAAGATTTATACTAATTGACCTTCGTACTCAACTAGATTGATGCAGATCATTCTTAAAATTTAATATTGACTTTCAAAAGTTTTTTTTTTTGTTTTTGTTCGCTGTAAGCTCATCAACTGCAAGCAATCAAGAGATCCATTTGAATTTTAATTCATCATTTTCAAGGACCTAATTTCCCCAACCCATTATCCTCCAACAAAATTTGTACTTCTTTGTTAAGTGACCAGCGAAGGATAATGACATGGGAGTTTTAAAAGATTAATAAGATATTCTGCAGATGGAAATATTAGATATTATTCACATATTCCCATATATAAGATTTTCGTATGTTATATTACGATTTAGGAGCATAACAGGTAATAGGAAGCATTAAATTTTTTCAGCTTCATAAGTTTCATATTTTGAGAACAAAATCGTGCGCAGTAGTCTAAGGATGATGAAAGCGATCAACACTCAAAACAAAGGAGCAGCTTTTGGCTTTATTCAATATTTTTGGCACATCACACCAACATCACAAGGACAGATACTTACATTATACAAATGTACAGGTACACGAGCAAAAGGATAAAGCAGATCCATTTTTCACTAGTTCCCAAATCTTATGCCTTTGAAAGGCCATCGTCAATGTCTTTGGTGAGACTAATAATGAAATCAAGGTAAATGTCTGGAGCTGGAACACTTTCATTCTGCTTCTCATATTCAATAGTGCATACAGCAAAGTTCCCTTCACCATTTGGCTTAAACGTCCAAACATGCTTGTAGCTCTTGTAAATTTGCATCACATCACCTTCCAGACCATACAAAGTTACTGTCTTGTTCTCGTGAGCCAATTCAATTCTTTCCTTAAACACCCCAGGCTTCCCTTCTGCATTAATTTATTTGGCATAAATGTACTGATTAGTTAACTTCCTTTATCTATAGCTTGAACCTTGGAGAAAAACTGAAAAAAAAAGAAAATTAGCAAGGTCTTTGCCTCTTCTTATGAGCTATTTTGCTGTAAAGAAAACTTGGAATCAATTTATTACTGATTAATCACTGGGTCTAGAATTGAGATGGAGGAGGGCGAAACTGTTAGCTGTACTACTAGATTCAATTCCGATTAAAAACTTTCACGTTTTACGGCGTGGGAAAATTATACACACAACTTAATTTTTAGGGCTTACCAACAGTGTAGTTCCAAATTCTAACAGAGCCAGAA
>JAOSBO010058445.1:0-10026 GCA_027563915.1 Erythroxylum rotundifolium | reverse complement strand
GTGTGATTTACTTCATTAACCATACAATTATATGGTTAATTAAATTAATCAAAACCTTTATAAATAAACTTTGGCACATGAGAATATACCATTATATCTCCTTCATATTATTCCTTTAAAATTTCTAATAAGAATATGTTTGACCACAGGGGTGGTAGTTAGTAATGATAAATAAAACCTTTGATAGGCACACTACAATTCATGTGCTTGTGATAATTTGTTTCCTTCACACAAACACTTTGAATTATTTTTATTTAATTTCATTCCCACTTTTTATTACCACTACTTACTCACAATGCATCATGGAAATTTTTATACATGAAAGTGATATGGATTATACTCCTTCCTGTTATAGTTTATATTAAGAAATAATATTCTTTCCACTTACCCATTCTATTAACGTCCTAAAGTATAAATGTTATTTATCTGTAATGAATGATGATATTTTTTAACATAAGCATAAAATTGGAAGAGCAAAATACTAGTATAGTTTGTACTAGGTTCTAGTATGGTTTGTAATAACAGATGGCATTCTCATTTTTAATAAAGCTCTTACTTATTTCAAATGAATCATGGTAATTTTTTACTATAACAATGGTATTGGTTACACAAAGTCTATGTATTTTGCATTGTGATATGGTATTCATTCCACTCACTCATTATATTCCCTACTAAATATGTAGGAGTTACTTAATGAATGATGGTGTTTTAGAATATATGCATGGTATTAGATAAATAGATTACTAGTATAGTTTGTACTTGAGTTAGTGTATGATTTGTATTTAGAGAGGTTATCCTTATTGTTCATTAAAGTTGTTAATAATTTTAAATAGTCCATAATAATTTTTCTATAAAATAATGGTATTAAATGTACTAATAATAATTTTTGTACATAATAATGGTATTGAATGCATTGAATCTTAGTATCGTTTGTAAATAAGTATGGTATCCTTTCCATATAGTTATTGTATTCCCATATAAATGTGTAGGTGTTACCTATTTGTAATGAACGATGATATTTTTTGTACATAGGTATGGTATTAGATAAATGTTGTACTAGTATAATTGGTATTGAGGTATGATATATTTTACACTCAAATATGATATTTGATAGGTCTATATTTTATATATTTGTAAGAGCTAATTTATGATTTAGCATTTTTGTAAGATGTTTTTGTAAGTAATGATATGATGTTTTCCTATATTTGGTTCATTGTTATATTGATGGTAATTTTAAGGACAAATCACATATTTGAGCATAAATTTCTCTACAATTGTCTAATTGAGGTGATGCTAGAGGCATTTGAAAGCTAGCTTAGATTGATACAATTTTATAGAAGACCTAGAACATAACCAATCCCAAACATGAAGCGTAAATAGAACAAGATTAATGATAAATTGTGCCTAAAAACTTCCAAGATGAGACTAGTACTAGTCTTCAAATGTAATAAATGCCACCTCTTATAATAATCACCCTAAAGACATATGGAATTATAAGTTTAGCCACCATTGAATTATTTTATGTCACCCTAGCCTATAAATACTTTCATTAGTGGTGTTTATTAGGAAATAGGAGGCTTATAAAAACTTCTTTTGTTAAAAGCTTTATAGTATTAAGGTTTCCTTGCATCAAAGAGAAGGATTTAAAACAAGTACGGGGGAGCTAGTGACAACACTCTAGTTCTTTCTTCCTCTTCTTTTTTTATATTGAGATTATTTTGTTTTAATTTTTTTCATTATGTTTAGTAGTGAAATCACTAGCTAGAGCTAGGGAAGTTGTCTCTACTCTATAACTTGGCTAAAAGCCCAAATTGGGGCCAAACCCTTTTGGGTTTGATCAATTTTAAGATCAAACTTTTTAAACTTCTCATTAAAGGTCTAAACGTTTACAAATCTGCTCAATGTTAGGCTATTCTGGATGAAAATTAGGAAGTGTCATACACAGGCTGTTATGGATGGGCCAGTTAGTCTTTAGATGCCATGTTAAAAACACACGTGGATTTAAACAAAAAAAATCTAATCATTTAAATTTTTAGCAGAAACCCTAAATTAACATATTATTCCTGAATTTTCACCCTATTTCTCTTGTTTGTCTAATCATTCCAATCCCTTCCCTAAATTTTCACCTTGTTTCTCTTAGTTGTGAAATTACTCTAATCCCTTTAAACATCATCACCTCTTGTCTACATTCCCCTCTTGTTACTGATCTCTCGCAAATTGTTCTTATCATTTCGATTCACAAACTCAACATCTCCTTCATCACTAGTAACTTAGCTTCTTATTCTCTTATTTTATTTCTTTTGATAACTTTTCTTTAGTTTGGTTGTTCTATGTTGCACTTTATATGCTTGTCTCTACTTAATTGATTTTTTTGACTAGATTGATTTTTCTTTGTTTTAAATGACAGAGTTAGGGAAGATTTCTTTAACTGGTTTTTTTAACTTTTCTTTGATTTCAAGTGAAGCCTTAGGGAAGATTATTGTTTTTGCTTCCTGATATGATTAATTTTAAACTTGAAGATGTCGTGAATAGTGAGTTTGATGATCATTACAAGGAGATGGTGAAGACTTTATTAGTTGAACTTGAAATATCACTTATACATGCCAAAATACTTGTGAGTCACATTGATTTTTTATTTATTTTCAATCTAATATTGATTATGTGCAAACTATACTTCCCTTTTATTAAGTATTGCTTATAATTTTTTATTGCAATATGTGTTACATGTTGTCAGTTAAGTTCCTTTGCTTTTATTTAATGGCTAGCTGCTATTAGACACTTATAGCATAGTCCACTCATCTCATAAGTTAATATTTATTATTTTTGTATTGAAAAGTTCAATATACAAAGATAATGATATGGGATAGTCAATATGTTAATCGTCATCTTTTTATTTATGTGGTCTATACAGAAACCATGGTGTTAGTAGCTTTTTAATTGTTTTTCTTTTTATTCACCTTTTGTAAAATAAATGGAGACTAAAATTAAAAAACAACAATAAATAGACCACTAGTAATTAATGATTGCCCTAATATACCTAATGACAATAGTAGATCATGATTCGCCAATACTACTTATGGGAACTTAAATGTCTACTTTATATTATTATTCTGTTTATACTTTTAAAGACTATTAGTAACTTGGCTTGACATCTTTTCATCCATGCTTTCTTGAATATATACTTTCAAGATTTGTTGCCCATAGTAAATTTGAGAAAATATTTTAAGTTGTAGAAGCTAGATCTTTTCTTTTGTTGTTCTTTTTCATATTTGTATTATGACTCAAGTTAATGTTTTGTTCTTACCTAAAATATACTACTATTTACTATTACTCTTTATCTAAAGGAATTTTTTTATTATCTTGAAATGTTTTCTTTCGGAATATATTACATCATATATCACTAGTGTGTATAATCTATGAGTTATTTAGCTTTACGACTATTATTGGCTGGGGTAACAATGATCAGCATGAATTTCTTTTACAGATCACAAATGTAACATTTGATTTGCCATTGCTTCTTGTGCTAGGATCATATTTGATAATGCTTTTTTGTTTCTCATCATTGCAACAAGGGTATTATGTCTTTCTTATATCTAGCCAAGAATGTAGATACATTATTAAAAATACTTATGTTCTTTTGTTCTTTCTTATGTTGCATAAGTTAAAAAAAATAATTTCATGGCTGTAATTATACTAACACACAGGTTCTTCATTATCTTATAAGCTTATTTCATCAGCCTCCCTCATGAAAGGTGAAAACAACCCGATGACTGATGCCAGATTAATGAACCACTATCTTTTTATTTTTCATTTAGTTTAGAACCACGCTCACACAAAGTTAATTACAATATAAATCTGGTTTAGTTGGGAATCACAAAATTTTGCTCAAAATTTTAGTCCTTGTAAGATTAATTGTAATTTGATTTGCCAAATGATTATTATTTAACCAAGATTTAGCTTACAAGAGATATTTTGATAAGATAAATGTGCCACTTTTGGCCGCAGAGGATCATTTGTAGATAGACTCATGCTACTTCACTTGTAACCTATATTTATGCCTTTTTATTCTTGAATTATATAGTTGTTTATGAAAGAATCTTCAATGGGTAGACTATTGTCCTATATAATGAAATGGAAGTGGACGTTTTCTCAACTAAGGCGTCCGATAGGAAAGCAAATAAAGAAAATAGGAGTAATTATTTATCAGTCGACCTTATTGTTCCTAATTGTTTTTCCTCTTTATTGAATGCCCAATTGGCCTAACAATATCTACAAAGACAACACATCCATTAACGAGCTACAAAATGATCCATAATCCCATCGTTATTTAGCATTTTACCCATTTTGCTCAAATTCCATAAAGGACTATAATTTTACTTTTACCTTTCCCTTTATCTCTGTTAGAGCTCTCTATGCTTCATCTTCTCAATCAAAAGTCACGTATACGAACCCTTAAGCTCTATTTAGTGTTTTATTCATCATTATCTTAACTGAAACCAAGAGAATGAATGTATTGACAAGAAAACTAGTATAAACATAACAAAATTAAGAATCAAAGACACGTTCTTTTCTAGTACAACCTTGCACTACTTTGCCATTGACTTCTTTGTGCTAGAAAAAGATATACCTATAGGAAAAAATGCTATGCTATTGACTTCTCTATGCCAAAAAAAGATATACCTATAGGCAAAATGCCTCCACTATGGACTTCTCTGCACATATTAAAATGATTGTACATGCATTCACTGATATTTTTCCATATATAATTGATTTATAAATGTGATTTTGATATAAATTGTAGTTTATATGTCTTGAAAATTTAATTTCGTTATAATAATTGTTGATTTAAAATTTTTAGCTAAATTTAGGAAATTCCTAAATTTATGGATTAGGAAAAATGCCAAATGGCAAGACATTTGATTTACGGTTGTAGAAATAAGAGTCAAATGAAAGTAGAAATTTTAATAAATAACCTTAGGAATTATTAAAAATTGGGAGACAATTGGATTAGAAATTAGAGACAAATAGACTAGTATTTAAAAAGACCATAGGAAAGTGACAAGTGGTAATGACAAGTGTCATTACCACTCCCCATATATCCTATACGATATTTACTAGTGAAAGAAAAATATTTTGTTGTATTTCACTGGCTATCTTCTTTAATCTTCTTCGTGACTTTTTTCTTCTTTCCTTCTTTACAATTTTTGATTTACTATGCCTTCATCAACGTTACATCTTGCTCTCATTTACCAATTGTTGCTACCATCTTTCTCTCTCCTTCATTTCTCGCTAAAGACCCAACCCTACCACCTTTGTATGATGATGCACGTGTGAGAGAACACCGCTAGGTTTAAGTGAGATCTTGAAGAGTTTGAAGAGTGTGAAATTTTTATGAAGTAAGTTATGCTTTAATCTTCATGGGTACTCATAAATGAAACTAATATGAAGAAGATTTGAGATTGATGATCATGAAATTTTATACATGTTTTAACGTGGGTGTTTGATGAAGAGAATATGTTCTAAATTTTTTTGTGTTAATGTTGTTCATGAGTTGCTTAATAACAAGCATTTATGATGATATATTAAAAGATCAATGATTATGAAAAAGGAAGTTTGAAATATGATGATGTGTGGATGAAGAAGTAAAAAGAGTTATATTTTACTTTTATGTTATAATGAGTAATAATTTGTGAGTTCAGAGTTAATGAAAAGGAGTACTATGGTGTCCTGAAATGAGATGAATTAAATTGATAGTTAGGAACGAAATGAAGGCAAAAAATGAAGTAGAACATGTGCAAAAAATTTATGATGAATGTGTATATGAATATGTTGTATTTTTGGTGTTTAGGATTAATCATGAATTTTAATTTGTGTGTGGATGATGTTGAACTGAAATTGAGATATAAATGAAGAGGTTATGAACTTGAAATGATGAATTTTGAAATTGACACGTTTCATGCTCATGAATGAGGTATGTTACAGAAAACAAATAGGATATCATGAATGATGAGATTTAGTTGAAAATGATGAATCAAATTACTAGAGGTTTGAGAGTTTAATGCAATCAAATTGGTAATTGAATTAGTATGAAATAATATGTTATTAGAGGAGGTGAATTATGCAAAATTGGTGTGAAATTGATGTTAGGATATATGTTGAATTTGTGTGAATGGAGGAAGATAGTACAGGGCATTATCGTGGCCTCACCCTACGATCGTCGCCTCACCCTACGATCGTGGCCTGAAAAAAGTAAGTTTCTGTCATGATTGTGGCCTGGCCACAAAATGTTTCTATCGCGATCGTGGCCCTCAGCTCCACAATCATGGCGAGCCCTAGAAGTTTTTGTCATGATCGTGGCAACGTTGGCAGACCTATGGAGATAAAAAGTTGTCTTTTAAGTGATATATGACAAATCAATGTTAGGTGCTGTCATATGATCTAATTAGGCTTAAATGAGATCTTAAATGATCCTGTTTGAAAAGTGTATTAGGTATTAAAGAATGATTGAAAGATGATGTCAATTGATATGAGATGAGTATTAAGAAAATGTACCTGAGATTGTCATTGAGCATGCATTCTACATAATCCATATATACATATATGCATAAATGAGTACTTATATAATTTTGCAAAGTTTTAATGTCTGTAAATGTGTATGCTTGCATGATATAGAAGAGCATTTAGAGCGACCACATCCAGACATTCCTAGAACCTCGAGGCAATAAACTGTTTGGAGCAAACTGTGAGTAACCTAAGATGGTCTCACCTTGATTGTTTGTTTTATTTAAATTATGTTTTTAAATGGTATGTAATGTGAATATATTCATTCTAGACATTGAATGTCCAAGGTGTTTGATGCATGTAAAACATATTGGAAATGCTCACTGAATGTGAATTTGACTAAATAAGTGTTTCTCAACTTAAATGTTGAATGTCGAACTGAAGTCTAATGGCAAATGTAAATGAGAGTGTGATAGTGAATACAAATGTGTAACATTAAGAAAAATTGATTGACTGAATACATGTGATACATTTCATTTTATGAATGCCTGATAATATAAAGATAGTTACAACCGGAGTTGCCAATGAAAAAGAGCTTAAAGCTCAGAAAGTGGTAACAGCCTCTGGCTCACTATGTATAGTGAGCCCTATATTCCCAGTGGATAATGGATAGTTATTAATGAGCCCAGTATCCATAATGGATATAGGGCAGTGAAAAATGTACTCGGTCATAACAACATAATAATTAGATGTGAGTCTCATGAGCATTTTATATACTTTTGATATGCATGTTTTGAATGATTGAAATGTATTGTTGAATTGTGTTGAATGTGAAATGTGAAATTTTGAATGAATATTTTTGGTGATACTTCATGATGATACATGAAATGATGTGAATTATGATGTGATTATGTGAATTGTTGTGTTATATGACATGAGTAAACCATTAAGCATGGTTAACTCACTGAGTTCGTAAAAACTCACCAAAATTGCAACGTTGACTTTTCATATTGGAGAGAGACAACTTAGCATCTAAGAAAACTTAGAAGAGATCTAGTACTACTTTTAGGACAAAAGAAATGACTCAAAGATCGGTCAGGTCATACTAAAGGATTTAAATAAAATTTTTGTGTAATTCCTCATACATGTAGCATATATTTATATAAAAACCTATAAACTCTAATTTGATTTTGTTAATGTACATATATGGATGATGTTGAAATGTTACAATGTACATTTGCTTATGAAATGAAATGAGGAAATTCGATCTTTAGACAATGTGATAATCTACGCTTTAAATCATAATGCAATCAGAAAAGTGAAAGAGATCTAGTTAGCATGCCACTTCCATCGGTCATATACTAGAACGTCTGGTGGGCGTATGGGCACATGTCGAATGCGAGTGAGGTGCTACACATTTTCATTAGTAAGAGGAGAAAAGAAACTTTAGATAACAAAAAATCATAAGTGATAAGATAACTTTGACGAAAAGAGTACTGGCAAACTCTATTGAAGAACATATGATAAGTGTTGAATTGTTCTTAAGAAACATCTTACAAATTCCTATAAATTTCGTCACTATACCTTGCGTCAATTGCAATGACCTTAAGAACAAGAATTAAGACTCTACAAGGTTGTAACAGGTATAACTATAGACTTTGAAAAGAAAGTAAAAAACTATAAACATTTCTCTAAACAATATGATGCTAGTACCAGTTTTGTGTCCAGATCTTGGTCACTCTCCAAATTTGATTTTAATAGGCTGATAAAGCACTAGATCAAGAACTCTTTTCTTTCCTTTGTTGTCTTGATCTCTCCTCTCAATCAATGAACAACAAAAAGAAAATAACACAACATCACAACTATAGACATAAGGAAAAAAGTTATATAGATTCTAGGGTACTTCAAAGTTGAACACAACCTTTAAAAGGAGTCATCTTTCAATCTATTTGTAGAGCCAATTCCCAAAAATATTTTAAATTTCCCTATATTATATATTATACAAGCCAGTTTTTCTTGCAATAGTTAATTAATTGGGAAGAGAACCATACAAATTGCAACAACAACAGAACAAAACACTTTAAGACAAATACAAAATCAAACTTTGATTCTACATCGAGGACATCGAATTGAAAATCCTAACCAAATTATAAACACATTAAATAATCGATTGATATTATTTCATTTAAGATGCCAAAAATTGTTGGATCCAAAACAAGTTCATACTTGGTTTGGCTAAACCATAGATTTCAAAATCTTTTTTCGAAATCAAAACACAGCAGAAGCATAAACACCAAATCAACATGCTTTAAATCCACATATGATATGACATAAAGAAAATAAATAAAATAAGAACAAGATCGGATTATTACTAAATCCTTGCTATAGTTTTGACTCCTCACTATCATGTCCTTAACTAATCCGATCTACCACTTGTTCTCCTTAGATAGCTTGGTTGAAAAGATCCTTTGGAGGGAAAGGAGAAGAAAAAAAATGGAGGTTTTTCCTTTGTTATGGCTGTCAGTTGGGAGAGAGTGTAGTGGCAAAATCACACACACTTTCATTTAGAATCAAAGCTAAATGAGTTGTGTCCTTACAACCATAACACTCATATGGTTTTTGGAAAGAGTGGAGAGAAAGAAAAAATAGCACACCATTCATTCAGGAAGAAAGCTAAATGAGTTGTGTACGCTTTTCTTTCTTTTAAAACCAACCATTAAGCTCGTTTTTAATAATGAGCATTATTGAATTCTACATCTTTTTAGAATTCAATTTTGCTAATTTTTTAAAATTGTTTCAATTTAATTAATCTAATTAATGAAATCAAAATCTAGCCCACTATTAAATGTTCCTTGGGGCTTATAATTAACAATTAATTAGTGTAAGCCCAACATTTAATTATATGCTTAAGACTCAATTTAATTAACTCTTAATTAAATTGTTTTGGTCTTATTGGCCCAAATCCAATTCGAACATTTCTCTCCTTTCTATCTCATTTTCGTTCTGGTAACCTCCATTTATTTTTCTTACTTTCCTTGATAATGTTGTTAGAAGCCAAGTGGGGAATCTAATTGGACTTAAATAATTCAAGCTCCAATAAACCCGTAATTAATTTAATCTCGTTAGAATTAATTCCAACTTATTAACCAAATGTCATTCCACTAAAGGCAATTGGCTTAAAATTATGAGAAAACATGTTTCAAATTTATTAATTTGCTGCCCAATTGCAAACTCTAGTATGAACCATATGATAGCCATCCACACAATAAAGGGTAAAATTACCATTTCGTCCTTATGTTGGGTTTTCCTTCTAGATCTGCTGTTTCACTCTACATGGTGATTAACACAAGATCTAATCTTGGTGTTGAGACTTGATAGGTAGCTAGTCCATCAAACTACTAGCACCAGTTTAATCACCAATCTCTGTAAAACAAGCAGAAATGATGACATCAATATAAACTCTTTTTTTGAGAGAATGTTCCATGATACATGTTTCAATTAATAATTCCAACATACGAACACTAG
>JAOSBO010058436.1:0-10027 GCA_027563915.1 Erythroxylum rotundifolium | reverse complement strand
TTGATCACAAAAGGTCAAGACGTGATGATGCTGAAATTGAATCTCCATTATCAGAAGTTCAAACTGATTGTGATTGATGAGTAGGGGAAAGAATACAATGGGGAAAGTTATCTCTTTCATAGCAAATTCTGAGTCAATAAAATAGAAATATACAAAGCTTTTGACGCACGGAATCCATACTTATTCAATTACTATTCCATGTTCGTCTCATCATCAGCAAACAAAAATAAAAAAGCAACTATTACTTTACGTTGCATAAGTCTTTCTTTAATAGTTTTCAAAAGACTGAGCTGTTCGAGTCTTTAACTCACCAACCACACCAAGAGAGTCTTAGAAATTGCGATGAGCCGAACTCGCTTCTATTATAGGAATATGTAAAACATGCAAATATTAGGTCGATCTTGTGATTTAAATATAAATCTTTGAATCATTAGACTTATCGTTTTCCATATTAATGAACTCTAATTTTGAATCTAAACTGTTCAATGCAATTATGAACATTAAATTATGACTTTAATCTCTAATTATTGTATCTACTGTACATTAACGAATATCGAATTCCAAAATATTCTATAGAAAAATACAGGTTGCGCTCTTAACAAATGTAGAATGAGCCTTCATTACAAATGTTGCACTGAAATGTTAAACCAACTAAACAATCTTTAGCCACGTAGTAATCATAACTTGCATCCTTCACAAAGTATATATAAATTTTAGCTTGTACATTCTATTACCGCTGAAAGAAGTTGTTGCAATTCTTTGTTCTTTTAGGTTCTCTAGCTGGACCATTATCCAACCTCCTGTGAATGGAATTGTGTTATAAACTGACTGGTAATTGATTAGAAGGGGAAAAAGAGAAGGCTTTGTGATTGGGAAGGTTTTTTTTATTTTTAAAAAAAAGAGTCACTATTAAAGGATGAGTTTCATTCTTCTACTAAATGGAGAGTATGGAGGATTCTCTAAAAGTGAGATATCAAATTAGTGCTCCTATAATGATAATCAATAACCAATCAATCACTTTTCATTCCTTACCCAATAACCACTTCTTAAACTCATCAACCAAACACCCACTAACTTGTAAACTCATCCGAGGCAAAGTATAACTCAACTATTGAGACCTTAAATTTGGTACATTTTTAACAGGGGAAATCCATACTTGTTCTGATACTAGTTCATGTTCATATCATCACTGATGAACAAAAATTAAAAAACAAGGCAAGACAACAACTATTCTATTTGAAGTTTAAGAAGTCTTTCTTTAATAGTTTAATGATTGCCTTTTAAGAAGTCTTTCTTTAAATTTTTTTTAAGGATTGTTTTTAACATTTTACAAAATTTATTCTTTAATATTTTTTCTAAAGAATGTGGGGCCGGAGTCTTTGACGTTGACATATACCAACCACAATATGTCATAGTTTCAACATAAAAAATTATTCTCTTAGGGAATATCCAAACCCCAATCATTAAATAATCAACAAAGAAGCATCTTCCTGAGCCAACTTGTTAATACTTTATATAGGCTTTATGTCTTTTAAGGCAAAAGGTGTAAAATAAGTCAGGAGCATATTCCATGAGTGAAAATTCCAAACACAATGAACATCCAAATCAACCATAACTCGGGCCCTGAAAGTTGGAAATTGCATCATGTACACTGTAGACAAAATTCACAAGATACTATTAATCTGGATTTTCGCACCATCTCTAGTTGATTTTTGAATCTCGTCATTAGCAGTGTCTCTAAGACTTTTTTACAGCAATTTGTAAAGAGGATGTTGATGCTCTGATTTATTTTACACATAGTTGCTTAGAAAACAATATATAATGTAAAACTATGTTTTTGTCTATGCTATAAAAAGTATCAACCATTTAGCTCAGAAAGAAGATGCTTCCTTACAGATAATTTAATGATGGGGTTTTTCATCGTTGGACCTTCCCTAAGAGACAATATATATACCAAATTATCAAACTGTTTGTGTGTTTGGTATATGACGATGATAAAGACTCATGCAATACAGTCTTTAGAAAAACTATTATAGAAAGACTTCTGAAAATTTTTCAAGGTATACCTACTGTTAGATATATGGTGTATATATCTACTTATTTTATTTTGGCATATTTTTATAAATTGGACTTATCAGATTTTTATTATCTTAAATTCAAAATTTTATTTAGATAATGTTCTAGATAGAATAAAATTATATCTTGCATAGAAGTTGTTTTTGTGAAGAGTTGTGGGTCTTCAAGTGGGAAGCATCGTGTGAATCTCCAAGGGTGGCAAAAAGTGTATTTGCAGGTGTTGCGTCGAGTGTGTTGGATGCGTTAATTGTTCTTTATGAAAAATAGTTGAAGGTATGTCCATATTCGTGTCCCAGCTCTCACACATATATTCTATCATTTATAGTGACGTTTTGGCTGGGCATAGAAGTGTCGTGGGCGTGTATGTGAAGACCTCTCTGTGCAGTGGGAAACAATTGTTTTTTGCATCTTTGGTGAGTTAGGTATCAGAATGGGTCACCGTTTTAGAACTTGATAGCAAGTTGGTGCAAATCCTAGTTTCACAAACATGGATATAAGAGAAAGAAGCAAAGCATTGACACTACAGGTTAAAACTGGAAAAGGTATGAATGATACAGAAGATGAATCCAATGAAAATGAAGATATGGAGCTATTAACACGAGAGTTCAGTAAGTGACTGAAAAGAGTGAAAAAGGATAGACCGGAATTCAGACATTATGGTAGAAGCTCATCAAATACTAATCTAAAGCAACAAGTCAAAACGCAAAAGGGTGAAAGGAAGGCAAAGAAAATCCAGCGTCATAAGTGTCAAGGTTTTGGGCATGTTCAAGCCAAATGTGCAAATACTTTGAAGAAAAGAAAAGGAAAATCTTTTACTAACACTTAGAGTGAAAATAATTCTGAGAGTAAATACATTAGCGAAGAAGAAATTGCAAATAATGCTGCATTAGTTGCTTTACATGGTAAAAGCCTAGTTACTTGCTTAACAGTAACTGAGAAGGAAGTAACTGAAGAAATAAAAGGGGTGAAAACGAAAAATTTTCAGAAAAACGCAAACAACTCAGCTTAAGACCCAATATCAGATTTTCACAGTGATGAAAGTGGCCTAAAAGATAGAAAGGATAATATTTACGAGGCTTACAAAACTATGTATAAAAAATGGGTGAATATGTGTAGAAAGAATGAGAGATTGAAAGAAGAAAATCTCTCTATTAAGAACACTATCCAAGGGTTAGAAAATAATTTGAAGTTGGCATTAGATGAACTTGATGAAGCTAGAATGAAATCAGTAAGTACTGAAAAAGGTTTGAGAATGTTAAATGGTGGCACAGAAAAACTAGAAAAGTTGACAGAAATCGAAAAAGTGAAACGGGATCTTCAAGGTATTGGTTATATGGGAGAGTGTTCTAAGGTAAATGAGGAAAAGAATGATAGGTTCAGATTCGTCCAAGAAGAAGAAACATCGAGAAAGACTCGAAGATTCATACCCACGTGTCATTTTTGCGGAGTTATCCGGCACATAAGGCCGAGATGCTACAAGATATTACAAATAATGTTTCAAAGGGATCAAAATCGAAAATCTAGACACTCTCCATTAAATTTCCAGCAATAGCCTATGGTATCGAAGCACACTTGGATTAGAAAAGGTCAAGTACAAGCACAAAAACGTAATAAAGGAAAAAAAAAAAGAAACTATACAGATTCACAGTTAGTTACTGCTTTCGAAGAAACTGTTCAGACAAAGGACAAGTCAGCTACTTCAGAAAAAGAAACCGATGATCGAGATAATGTGAAGAGGAATAAGCCCAGGTTTGAAATTCTTCAAGGGGCACAGAGACTATATACTTTATATTTTTTAAAGTATTTTTTGTACTGTAAAAAAAAGAAACGTAAAAAAATGTTTTATTTAGTTTTTCTTTAATTTTTACGTTGCCATTGTCGTCCCATCTTTTTAAACGTAAAAAAATGTTTTCTTATATTAAATAATCTACAAAGAAGCATCTTCTTGAGCCAACTTGTTAATACTTTATATAGGTATTATGTTTTTTAAGGAAAAAGGTGTAAAATAAGTCAGGAGCATATTCCATGAGTGAAAAATCCAAACTCAATGAACATCCAAATCAACCATAACTTGGGCCCTGAAAGTTGGAAATTGCATCATGTATGCTGTAGACAAAATTCATTCGTAAAATTGAAGAAACTTAGCAGATATAAATACTTATTAATCTGGATTTTCGCATCATCTCTAGTTGATATTTGAACCTCGCCATTAGCGGTGTCTCTAAGAGACTTTTTTACAGCAATTTGCAAAGAGGATGTTGATGCTCTGATTTATTTTACACATATTTGCTTAGAAAACAATAAATATATAATGCAAACTATGTTTTTGTCTGATGCTATATAAAGTATCAACCATTTAGTTCAGAAAGAAGATGCTTCCTTACAGATACTTTAATGATGGGGTTTTCATTCTTGGACCTTCCCTAAGAGACAACATATATACCAAATTATCAAACTGTTTGTGCGTTTGGTATATGACAATGATAAAGGCTTATGCAATACAATCTTTAGAAAAACTATTATAGAAAGACTTCTGAAAACTGTTCAAGGTATACCTACTTTTAAAACAAAAACTTTCGTAATTTTATCTAACCCACCCCAATACGTTATTGCCCCCTGTGCCCTTCAACAAATCACAAACCTAGTCAGATCCAAATTTACTTGACATGGCCCGACCCAATTAGATCCAACCCGAACCTGTATAATCCATGAAATCGGGTCGGATCATGATGAAGTAGCCGTGATCCTCTGGGAAACCGAGCTTTTTTGGAGCTCTTCAATCTGTGCGATATTTGCCATTCAATTGCTGTTGATGTTCGTCGGAGGCGTTGTTTACATATTGCAATTTGATTTCACAGATTGTTTTGCGTGTCCTAGGATGAACGCAATTTAACGCAAATATGATTCTGAATCACCATCATCTTTTAATTATAAGAAGCATACTTGTGATGGTTGGAGGGATATCATAACAATTCCTAATTATTATGAATGCGCAGAGTGTGGGTTGAGGCTGGATTCGCTCTCTTTCACCTGATAACGCTGACCTCCATCGCTGTCCCCTGCTACAAAAGCTCAGATTTACCGTGACAGTCATGATCCAAAGCCATCATTTACATAAATGCAATAAGAGGTGTGCCACTTTCTATATATGTAAGGTGTCTGTTTCAAGCGGCAAGTGGAATTGGATTGACGAGCATAAGAACAGACACGAGTTCAGTTATAAGTCATATTCGGCAATATGAAATAAAATTAATTAAGAATAGATTCATCATTATACCGCAACACAACACAATGGCAATTCCTAAGCATGTTGAAGACAACAACGACGATGTGTTTTGTTGGTACGCAATCAACGTGTAGGTCAAGATCACACTCCAAACAACAGTAAAAAGATGCATCACAAACTTTACCACACTCTTTGCAATCATCATAAAATAAATCATCATAACATATATCTTCAGCTACAAAATAGAAAAGGTTGTGCTTACGGCACTTATGCTGCAGATTAGATTTTAAGTAATTGACACATTTTGCATTTTTTTAAGTAAAACAGGGGAATTTTATTAGGATAGATCCAACTCCACCAACAGATTAATCCCCATTGGTAGATCAGATACAAAAATCTGTTCAACCCCATTCAACGGAACATGTCGAGCAATAGCATGTGCTATATTATTTCCCCCCTATTTTACATGTGAAAAGATACATCAAATAATAAAGAGAGTTCAAAAGCTTCATCTAGGATAGTGCCAAGATGATTTAGAAAGCATTTCCTAGAGTTCATTGAATGGATAAAATTCAAAGAATCCCCTTCCAAGACAATAAACTTCAACACCAAATCCAAAGCTAATTGCAGCCCAAAAAGATCTACAGCATACTCCGCCATTTAAGCATCCCACTTTCTTGCTAGCCTTCGCACTCCCGCAGCCAAAACAATACCTTCAGAATTTCACACGACTACTCCAAGCCCAACATGAAAACCATCAAGCAAAGCAACATCAAAATTTATTTTTGCAAAGACACTTGATGGTCTCGTCCAAGCATCATAGCGTCTGAAGGATAAAACCTGGGACGAAGGGACATGTGAATTTCTGAACAACTGGTAATCAGAAACCATCTTCTGAAAGCCAGCAAACAGAACGGATAAGACAGGAATTTCTTCATCAAATAGCAACTTGTTTCTAAATGTCCATGCCACCCAACTGCTTGTTGCAAAAGAAATCAATTCCTCCTGAGCATGATTAGCAACCCACAGGAAAATATCAGTAAAGGAGAGCGTACTATCATTCCTGGGACGCAAGATCCATGGCTCTGCAGTCCACAAATCCAAAACCTGCACACAGTCAAATAAAGCATGCTGCAAAGACTCATTAGGGGCGCCACATATAGAGCAAGAAGGATGATTTACTACGTATCTTTCATACAATCTTGCCTTTGTTGGGAGAGAATTATTAATGGCCTTCCAAAGAAAATGTGTCAGTTTTGGAGGTATGTTAAGGCTCCAAAGGACCTTCCAAATCCTTACATTTGTCTACTGTGTATACAAAGACACCGGACCAAGCTTTCCAATCCAATATGCACTTTTGACAGTGAAATGCCCATCTGATGTACGCCACCAAAACAAGCAACCATGACTGAGTCTTGAGCCAAGTGGTATACTCAAAACATTAGCAACATCATCCGGAGCAAACAAAGATGTAACAAGCTCAGCATTCCACTTGCCAGAGTCAACGTCTATAAGATCAGAGACAAACATATCCTCAGGTTTGAATTTGGCAAAAAGGGAATTTGCAAAGGGGGAATCCCCGGGAGCCATGCATTATCCACAACACGTATGCTCTGACCATTACCCACGCTCCATTTCAAGCCCTCCAAAAGAAGTGATTTCGCTCCCCATATACTACGCCAAGAATAGCTAGGATCATAACCCCTTGGAGCAATGATAAACTCACAATTTTTGTAATATTTTCTCTTCAAATTCCGCGCAACAATAGAATTTGGTGAGTTTTGTATCAAGCCTAAAATCACATTTTTCACACTCATAACCATACACTAAATAAGTTTTGCAAGCTTTGCAAGTGGCAACTTTGACTGTAAAGTGCAAGGGATGTTGAATGTGAAAGGGATGCTAAATATACTGAGGATGGAGTTCTTCAAAGTAGGATTCGTGAAGAAAGAAACTGTTACTATTTCGCACCTTTTCATCTATCCCACGTCGTGAGTTTGTGTGTTCGGGGTAGAGGTTGGTAGTTATAAAAGAAACTCCTCCCCCCCCCCCCCCAATCAATCCTATATCGATAGGTTATGAAAATGGGAAGTAGTTTGATGGTTATAAAAGGAAGGTCTCCAAATTTTTATCTTTTCTCCCACATTAAATAAAAACAAGCCATTTGAGTGCTGCTCCGGAGATGTAGGCACAATTGGCTGAACTTCGTTATCAAATTTTTGGGTGTTCTTTCCTTATTTTTTTTATTCTGCATTTATTGTCTTGTTTCTTTTCAAATTGTAGTGTAGTATTCAATATTATTTGTCAGGTATATTTGTAGTGTTGTATTCAATTTCTTTGGGTGTATTTACTATTCGTGTGTGTACATGGGTTAAGTTGTGGTAAATACACCGTGCACGTAATTTCTATCTAGGAGGCCGGGTTTTAAATGGGACCATTTGTGACCCCTCCGCCCTTTCCTGGGACTTTACGTGGAGTGGTAATATTGTCTAAGAGGTTATTATGATCTTTCCTGGGTATTACCAAATCGGTTCACTTCACTAGTTGTTTACCGTAGAGGGAAAAATTACCCGATTTTCCCAACAAGTAGTATTAGAGCATAAGTTTCATCCTTGGTTTGTTTGTCATTTTTGTTATATCGAATGCTATATTTTGAGTCTGTAATGGCATATAATGATCAAGAAACACCGGGGACATCGGCTTCTTCATCATCATGGTCGAGGATTTCATTGTCAAGTTTGAAATTGGCAGTGGAGATATTTGACGAGACTAGCCATTTCGGCATGTGGCAAGGGGAGGTCTTGGAGTCCCTTTTCCAACAGGGTCTTGACATTGCCATTAAAGAAAAGAAACCAGAAGATGTTGAGGATAAGGATTGGAGTATCCTAAATTGGTTGGCATACGGAACAATTTGATCGTGTCTGTCCAAAGAGCAGAAGTATGCTTTCAAGAACGAGACTTCTGCACACAAATTATAGAAGGCATTGGAGGATAAATTTCTGAAAAAGAATGGTCAGAATAAGCTCCTTATGAGGAAAAGGTTGCTCCGATTTGATTACCAACCAGGTACTATTATGAATGAACACATCACTATGTTTAACCAGTTAGTAGCAGACCTGTTGAATTTGGATGTGAAATTTGAGGATAAAGTTTTGGGATTGATGTTGTTATCATCTCTTCTCGATGAATTTGAACACTTGGAGACTACGTTACTTCATGGAAAAGAAAATGTGTCTTTAGATGCTGTATTTTCTACTTTGTATAGTCATGAATTGAGGAAGACGAATAAAATGAAAAACAAAACAGCTTCAATAGATGAAGCATTGGTAGCAAGAGGTTGTCAGCAAAGCTAGTCAAAGGAGAAAAGAGAAAGATCCAAATCAAAAAGCCAAGTTACCAAAGATGAGTTTGCTTTTTGTTATGAGAAAGGATACTGGAAGAACGACTGTCCAAAATTGAAGAAGAAAGGGAAGACTTCGAAAGATGCAAATGTTGCAGAGTGTAAAAGTAATGCAGAATCAGATATCTCTTTGGTGGTTTCACCTTTAGCATCGCATCTAGACGAGTGGATTTTGGATTCAGGTTGCTCCTACCATATGTCTCCCATCCGATAGTGGTTCTTTGATTTTGAAGAACTTGATGGCGAGGTTGTTTACATGGGTAATGATAATCCATGTAAAACAGCCAGCATAGGTTCAATCAAGCTGCAAAATCATGATGGATCTACCAGAATTTTGAGGGATGTGCGGTACGTGCCGAAGTTGAAGAAGAATCTCATCTCTTTGGAGACTTTAGAATCAAAAGGCCTAGTAGTAATGATGCAAGATGGAATTCTTAAAGCAACTTCAGGAGCACTAGTAATGTTGAAAGGCGTTAGGAAGGACAATATGTATTATTACCAAGGTAGTACAGTGATTGGGATGGTAGCAGTAGCAACTTCAAGTAGCAAGAAGGATGTAGAGCAACAAAGTTGTGGCATATGCGTTTGGGACATGCTGGTGAAAAATCCTTGCAAGCCCTTGCCAATCAAGGATTGTTGAGAGGTACGCAGACTTGCAAATTGGCATTTTGTGAGCATTTTGTTCTGGGAAAACAACGAAGAGTAAAATTTGGCACTGCTATCCATAATACCAAGGGCATTCTGGATTATATGCATTCAGATGTATGGGGACCTTCCAAGACTCCGTCACTTGGAGGTAGGCATTATTTTGTCACTTTTGTTGATGATTTTTCTAGAAGAGTGTGGGTGTTTACTATGAAGAACAAAGATGATGTGCTTGGAGTTTTCCTTGGATGGAAAGCTCAAGTTGAAAACCAGACGGGAAGGAAGATGAAAGTTCTCCAAACAGACAACGGTGGAGAATATAATAGTGATCCTTTTCTGGAAGTATGTCAAGAGTGTGGCATAGTTCGGCACTTCAAAGTTAGAAAAACACCACAACAGAATTGGGTGTCGGAGCATATGAACAAGACATTAGTGGAGAAAGTTTATTGCATGCTATCTAATGTTGGGTTAGGCAGAAAATTTTGGGCTGAGGCTGTGACATACGTTCAACATCTCGTAAATTGCTTACCTTCATCTGCTATACGTGGCAAGACTCCTTTAGAGGTATGGTTCGGGAAACCTGCAACAGATTACGATTCTTTTCGTATTTTTGGTTCTATTGCATATTATCATGTGAATGAATCAAAGTTGGATCCACGAGCAAAGAAGGCTCTATTTAT
>JAOSBO010058410.1:0-10027 GCA_027563915.1 Erythroxylum rotundifolium | reverse complement strand
AAGAAAAGATTTTTATTCATCAACAAAAGTATATCAAAGAACTTTTAGTCAAATATAAAATAGAAAATGTTAAACCAATGTCAACTCCTATGCATCCTTTAATCGTCTTAACTAAAGATGAAGTTGGTAAGAAGATTGATCAAACTCTTTTTAGAGGAACCATTAGTTCTTTGCTTTACCTAACTGCAAGCAGACCTCAAATAACATGAGTGAGCAATAAGCTAGGAGCAGTGGCACTATTCCTTCAAACATTGTTATAAACCCTAAGGGTTTGAATGCCATCACTTTTGGAAGTGGCAAGCAAGTGAAGTTCACTAATGACTATAAGGAAGTAGTTGATGAGGAGATTGAATGTGATGAGTTGCCTCCCACACTTGCGAGGGTAAAGAATTCTGAAAGCTCTAAAGAGAGCATTATTAGCAAAAAAGGAGTCCACATTTTTAAATAGCAAAGGAACAAATTCTGAGAGTAACCATGAACAAGCAACAACAAGGAAGCATGTTGAGTCAAGCTAGCATGGAGCCAATAAAACCAATGGTAAGGAGATAAATCTTAAGGACCTTCCTTTTCTTAATTCATATTTGATGAGCAAAAGAATGGCCGAAACTAAGCATGAAAAAGATATTATCAGTTGGTTTAGTAAAGTGAAAGTCAATATTCCTTTTCTTGATCTTATGAAATGGGTTCCTACTTATGCCAAGTAGCTTAAAGACCTGTGTACCCACAAGAGGAAATTTAGGCCAAATAAAAGAGTTCAAGTAAGCTCAAATGTATCTACCCTATTTAAACCTCAAATCCCTGTGAAATGCCAAGACCTTGGATCCTTTACTATCCCTTGCACTTTAGGTAAAGTTACTATAGAGAGAGCTTTTCTAGATTTAAAGGTAGCTATGAATGTCATGCCTAAGTCCGTTTACACTTCATTAGGAGTGAAGACTCTTAAGTCTATCACTGTAGTACTTCAATTGGTTGATAGGTCTATTAGGTATCCTGAGGGATTATAGAGGATATTTTGGTCCAGGTTAAGGATTTGGTTTTTCCTGCTGATTTTTATATGCTTGACATGTCTTCTAAACTTGTTCATGACACCACACTGATTCTTGGTAGACCTTTCTTAAGGACTGCTAACACCATGATTAGCATGAAAGAAGGCACCATCACAAGGGAAATAGGTGATCACAAAGTTTGTTTTAATATGTATGAAGCAATGAAACATCCTTATGAAGATTACTCACTTTTGGTTGTTAATATGATTGATATTACTATTTATGATGCTTGCTCTGAATTTGAACTGTAAGATGATTCCCTTGGCTCTGAACTGTGTTCATTTGATTCTGCTGATGAGGAAGAGACCATTTCTTTCTTTTCATCTCTTTATTCTTTTCCCTCCACTTGCTCATATGGAGGTGACTTAGCATGCCTTAACTATACAATAGTTAATTGCAAAGCAATGATATTATCTACTGACTCACATGTGAGTTCTATTCTTTTTATTATCAGTGATGACCCTCTTGGGGAAAGGTTTTCTGTTAATATTTCAGGTCATTTTGGCATCGTGGGGGCTAACACTACTGTGGCAATTGATGAAGTTGTTTCATCGCAACAAAAATGTCTGACTAAAGGTAACAAAGATGGTCCACTTTTAGCTATTCCACCTACCTATTTCATGCAAAGACCCCTTGACTCTAAGGATTGTTCTCAATCCTTTACATCTCCTAACTTATCTACTTTTAATTCTTCTCATACCTTAAGATACTTTGATGAGTTGTTGTCTACTAATGATTCAGGTATGCAGAAGGATTTATTAAGGTAGTTGCTACTATAGGTCAACCTGAGGTTAGTTCCAACGCTTAAAATAGATGGAGATTGTAAAGCTGACCGCTTGGAACCTGAGCTGTCATTGGTTGAAGGAAAGGGGAGAAATGTGTTCTCTCTTGAACTTCATGAATCGATCCCTTCTGATGTGCAACCTCCTAAGATTGAATTATAACCCCTACCCCCTACTTTAAAGTTCACTTTCCTTGATTTTAACGAACGATTACCTTTCATAATTGTAAATTACCTGTTTAAAAGTGAGGAAGAGAGACTCCTTGCTGTGTAGAGAAAGCATAAGAGGGCTATAGGGTGGACTTTAGTGGACATACCTTGGATTATTCCATCTATTTGCACATATAGGATCCTACTGAGTGATTCCAAAATTGTGAGACAACCCTAAAGGAGACTAAACCCACTTATCCTAGATATGGTTAAGAAAGAAATCACCAAACTTCTAAGTGTTGGGATCATCTATCCTATATCTGATAACGAGTGGGTTAGTCTGGTATAAGTAGTGCCTAAAAAGAGTGGGGTCACTGTGGCTAGAAATGATATGGATGAGCTTATTCCTACAAAAATGCAAAATTCCTAGCGTGTGTGCATAGGCTATAGAAGATTAAATGATGTCACACAAGCTTGAGAGACTTACAGGCAAATCTCATTACTATTTTCTGGATGGTTTCTCTAGGTGCTTTCAAATACCTGCCAAGATACAACCACTTTTACCTATCCTTTTGGTACCTTCGCCTATCAAAGGATGCCTTTTGGATTATGTAACACTCTGGGGACTTTCCAGCATTGTATGATTGTTGTTTTCTATTAATACAAATATTAAAGTTTTGAATTTGGACATCAAAATAATTGAATTTTAGGGTTCCTAATCGAATCACATTCATAATTCGGATTAGCTAAGATTAACACTAGTACCCGATTAGGTTCAAAAGTTTAATCGAATCACGAACTTTAGATGCATAGTCAAATCACAACCTAAATTAATCCTCCTTTATGTGATACATTCATTGGATGCATTTTAAGGGTAGTTATAGACATAGGCTCAATTTAATTGAGTTGTCCATAATCTAAATGTATATATGTGATATACATACACAAAACCATCCAAGTATTGATGAGACCAAAGAACAAATCCCTCAACTAAAATATTAGGACTTACACTTTCCATTGATATGGAAAGAGCCAGAGTTCTTTTAGAGTTGGGTTGTTGGGCAAACCCAACCAAGCCTGCTCTACATGAATATGTTCAAACCATGAAAATTAGATTTTCATATTAATGGGTTGGTCCTAACAAAAAGCATTGATTTGATGGGCAAACCCAAGGTTAACGTGGATAGAGGTGAAGTTAGGTTATATATATGGGATGTATACAAATCAAGAGTTGATAACCTAATAAGTGTGCTAAATCAACAGTTGATGGCACAAGTTAATAGTTGCATAAATGAATGCAATTGGTATGAATGATACCTATCGATTAACCTAAGATGGCTTATTAGACAAACCCAAGGTCATTCTTGGTGATATCGGATATGGACCTATTAAGAAAACTGTAAGTTTTCTCGAATTTGTAGTGAGGGCTATGGATTTGAATGAGAATAGTGGGAACTATAATGTATATAATTAAAGCCCTTATCGATATGCATTAAGTGTATATTATAACACTTTCTCTCATTCTTCTAGGTTATTGAATCACACGATGTTTTCTAGTGTGAACTTACGCTCCTTATTAGATTCCAACAAACTCACAGGACCTAACTTCTTAGATTGGCTATAAAATTTGAGAATTGTGCTCAATTCTAAAATATGTACTAGATGAACCACTTCCCAATCCCCATACTGCCGATGCATCTGATAAAGATTGGACAGCTTAAAAAAAGCTACTAGATGATAGTGAGTTAGTCACTTATATAATGCTAACCTTTATGTCACTAAAATTGCAGAAGCAACATGAGGCTATAAATGTTTATACCATAGTCTACCATCTGAGGGAACTATTTGATGAGCAAGCTCGATCTAAAAGGTTTGAGACCTCGAGGTTGCTGTTTTCATTCTAAGATGGCTGAGGGATTATCTCCAGTGTAGTATACGCTGAAGATGAATGGGTATATTAAGAGGTTAGGCACTTTGGGCTTCATTATGGATCATGAATTAAGCACAGACTTGATTCTGACTAGTTTGACCCATAATTATTCATAGTTTATGCTTAACTATCAGATGAACCAAATATCAACAACGATACCTGAGCTGATTAATATGTTCAAAATAACTTAGCAAACTATCAAGAAAGACAGTAAGGTTATGATGTTGGTGGACTCTGCTTCTGATTCTTGAGAGAAGAACCAAAAGAAAAAGAAGAAGTCCAAGAAGCCAATAGGAGGTGTAGCCAAGAAGAAGGTGAAGGAGACAACACCAAAGGGTATATGCTTCCATTATAACAAGGAAGGACATTGGAAGAGGACTGCAAAGCTTATCTAGAGTCCCTAAGTAGAAGAAGGCATTAGATGCCCCGCTGTCTACTTCAGGTATATTGTTTATCATTGAGGTTAATACTATTTCTAATCATAACAATTGGTATTAGATACTGGATGTGGCTCACACATATGTGTAAATATGCAAGGTCTTAGGGATAGTAGATCGCTCAAGAAGGGAGAGATGGACCTATATGTGGGAAATGGAGCAAGAGATGTTGCATTACCCGTAGGAATATATGTTTTGTATCTTCTTAGTAGGCTAGTGTTAGTTTTGGAAAATTGCTATTATGTACCTGTTTTGACAAAAAACATTATATTTGTTTCATGTCTTAACAAAGTGAGATTTTATTTAACTTTTTCAAGCAATGGTTGCTCAATTAAGTTGAATGACATGTTGTATGTTACTGCTACATTGTGCAATGGAATTTATATATTATATATGTGCAATCCAATTTTAAATATCAATGACAATAAAAGACAAAAACGAGATAACTTAAAATCACCTTACTTATAGCATTGTCGACTTGGCCATATAAGTGAGAAACGTATGATTAAGCTATACAAGAATGGTAGCCTAGGGTCATTTGATTATGAGTCATATGACACATGTAAGTCTTGCTTGTTAGGCAAGATGACTAAATTATCTTTTAAAGGAAAAGGTGAACAAATGAATGTGTTATTAGAACTAATACATTCTGATATATGTGGTCTGATGTCCATTCATGCCAGAGGTGATTTTGTATACTTCATTACCTTTATTGATGATTATTCACGATATGGGTATATGTATCTAATTAGATACAAGTCTGAAGCATTTGAAATGTTCAAACAATTTAGACATGATGTAGAGAAACAATTCGGTTGAAGTATTAAGACACTTAAATTAGATCGTGGGGTGAATACTTGAATGAGGAGTTTCTAACTTATCTCGAAGATAATGGGATAATATCCTAGTGGACTCTACCTTACACATTGCAACATTATAGTGTGGCTGAAAGGAGAAACCAAACCTTGTTAGACATGGCAATGTCAATGATAGGCTTAGCAGATCTACCGAAATCCTTTTAGGGTTATGCTCTCGAGACTGTTGTTTATATGACAAACAGAGTCCCTTTTAAGGCAGTTGAAGTTACTCTATATAAGATATGGACTAATAAAAGGCCTTACCTTTCTCATATAAAAGTCTGGGGTTGTCTGGCTTATGTGAAGCAGATTCAATCAGATAAGCTTAAAGCAAAATCTGATAAACGTCTGTTTATAGGATATCCTAAGGAAATAATTAGATATAAATTCTATAATTCTTTGGAGTAAAAGGTTTTTTTCTTAAAGTATGCTGTCTTTTCAGAGAAAGAGTTTCTTCTAAGAGAAGATAGTGGGCGCAAAGTTGAACTTGATGAAGTTCCTAATGCTCAAACAAACGTAGATCAACTTCCTAAAACTGAAACTATTGTCCACAAAAATGAGACAACAATTGAATCTTCTGACACACAAAATGTTTGTAGGTCAAGTATGATACACAACGTTTCAGATAGATATGGATTTCTAGTAAGTGAACAAAATGGCGTATTGCTTATAGAGGATGATGAGCCTATAAAATATGAAGAGGCTCTGAAGAGTTTAGAATCTAAAAAATGGCTTCAAGCCATGAAGTCTAAAACGAAGTCTATGTATGAAAACCAAGTATAGACTTTGGTAAACCCACCTGAAGGGTTAAAACCTATAGGGTACAAGTGGATTTTTAAGAAGAAAATCGACATGGAAGGTAATGTGATTACCTATAAAACAAGGCTAGTTGCTAAAGGTTATCATCAAAGACAAGGAGTTAACTATAATGAAACATTTAGCCCCGTAGCTATACTTAAGTCCATTAGAATACTCCTAACAATTGTTGCTTATTATGATTATGAACTATGGCAAATAGATATGAAGACAACTTTCCTGAATGGAAACTTAAATGAGGATGTATATATGATACAACCTGAGGACTTTGTATCCAAAGATGGAAAAGGGGTATACAAGCTTCAAAAATCTATTTATGGATTAAAGCAAGCATCTAAGAGTTGGAATATCCAATTTGATGAACCAATCAAAGAGTTTGGTTTCTCACAAAATCTTGTTGAACCTTGTATGTACAAGAAGGTTAGTGGGAGTACTATCATATTCCTTGTGTTATATGTGGATGACATATTACTAATAAGAAATGATGTCTCAAGTTTGAAATCAATCAAAATTTGGATGTTCCAGAATTTTTCCACGAAAGACCTTAGAGAAGCAGCTTATATTTTAGGAATAAAGATCTATAGAGATAGATCAAGGAAGTTGCTAGGTCTTTGACATTCAACATACGTAGACAAAGTGCTAAATAGGTTTAGAAAGGAGCAGTCCAAGAGAGGGTTTCTTCCCATGACTCATGGGATAAAACTCTCAAAATCTATATGTCCCAAGACATAAGATGAGAGGACTTACATGAACATAATCCTGTATGCTTTGGCAGTAGGATCAATCATGTATGCTTGTTATGTACAAGACCTAATATATCATATGCTCTAAGTGTTATGAGCATATATCGATTGGATCCTGGTGAGGGTCATTGAATAGCTGTCAAGAATATCCTAAAGTACTTGAGATAGACTAAGAATGTACTCTTGATATATGGAAATGGAGATATAGTAATGAGCGGACATATAGATGCTAGTTTTCAATCTGACCAGGATGACTCCAAATTCCATTCAGGTTATGTTTTCACATTGAATGGTGGAACAGTCCGTTGGAAGAGTTCTAAACAAAAGACAACTGCAGATTCGAGGACTGAGTCAGAGTACATTGTAGCTGCAGAAGCGGCGAAAGAAGCTGTTTGGATCAAGAAGTTCGTTATGGAACTTAGAGTGGTTTCGAGTATAGTAAACCCAATACTGTTGTACTGTGACAACAATAGGGCTATTGCTCAAGCCAAGGAACCAAGGTCTTATCAGAGATCCAAGCACGTACTCAGGAGATATCACCTAATCAGGGAGATAATTGATAGAGGTGATGTGAAGATAGAGAAAGTGCCCACAGATCAAAACATCGTTGATCCCTTGACTAAGTCACTTCCTCAAATAAAATTTGATTCTTGTGTACTCGGCTACGGTATTAGATGCAAAGGAGATTGGCTTTAATGTAAGTGGGAGGTTATTAGAGAAGTGCTTTAAAGGCAATCACCTTTTACACTCTATACAAACTTTATTTTGATTAATAAAATGAAAAGGAATTTTTCATTAATTTAATATTCGTTTATATATGAATTGATATTGATCTTAAATCAAATTAATAAAGTCCATGATATAAAACATAGCATGAAGGAAATCATGACGAGGTCATGATAATGAAATTCCTTTCATGTGCAACTATGTTAGTATCTAAATAATCCTTAATCATGGGATTAATAAGATAGGACATTATTAGTCCAGATAGACTAGCACATGTTATACTCCATGATTTGATCAAGCAGTGGATTTCAGAAACTGTAAGTATGAGATGTTTAGAGTTAACATATGGATGTCCGATAAGAGTAGTAAATACATTGGATGACCCGCAATGAGATTATTATATGGATGATCTATCAAATGTCAATGATTAATCTCAACATAGCAATGGTGCAAATATCCTTAGACTTGAGATACTCAAGGATATCTTGGATACCAATCACGTGTTTTGACATCATTCTTAATTACTTCAAGATGAGGTCACTTTTATGGTGGTGATGTGTACAACTATTGGTATTTGAAGGTAATTGGGTAGCTGATAAAGGATTCACTACTCCTAATAGACGGAGATGATACTCATGACCACTTATCGTGATCATTACTCAAGAGTCTCTAGCCAGAGTAGTTATGTGTCATGAAGAGAGTCCTCAATGACATATAAAGTAATTAAAACCCAGGACAAGGACTAACATCACTTAGACTAGATGTGACGTAGTTAGTATAGTGGGAGTTGACACATAGCCCATAATCCGAACCAAGTGGGGTATAGTACGGTGAAACGATGAACAGCACGTTAATTATCTATAAAAAGTTTCATAAGTTGGATAATTAACTATCGAAGAGTTCGTTTGTTAATCCACTTATATTCCAACAAATTGGAATCTGAAACCCTTAATGATTTGCTTGAATTAAGAGTTAATTCAAGTACCTAAAATAATTGGGAACCTAAAGGTTACATACACAAAAGGTCGGTTGAAAAACATAGTATGTATGGATAATTTTAAGTAGGTCACGATCATAGCTTATAAGCCACGGTCATGGCTGAAGGTGAGCTTATTTTTAAGTAGGCCACGATCGTGACAAAAGGCATGAATGATTAGATAAGTGAGTTCTTCACTTATATACACAAGGTCTTACACTTCTTACACACTCAAGTGAGAGCATAAGGGCTCTAGAAGAGTTCTAAAGTGAGAGAGAGGTGTTAAGAGTCTTGCTCTTGTAGTTTATGCAATTGTTGTATGAATCAAAGTGCATGCATAAGAGTCTTGATCTTTCTTCTATCATTTTAAGCATCTACTAGAACTAATCTAGTTTGGTGCTCATATCACCATTACACATTGTTTCTTCATCTTCTTTATGTGTTCTTAGGTGAACAAGGAAGGATTTGGTGTTTGCAACAACCCAAACAAGGAGCAAAAACAAAAAAGGAGGAGAAACAAAAAGTAAAAGTTTTATATTTCATGTTCTTATATATATGTCTATGCAAGCATGTGATTCTATTTTTTCGAGGTTGTCATGGTGTCAGAATCTACATTTTGACACTTCTGCTACACTCTCATGCATGTGATGCATGCATCTATGGCATCCACAACAATTAAACTCGCTCTAATACTACTTATTAGTCCTTAATAGGACCCAATAGGAGTAATGAAATAGGATTTTATAAAATTTAGCACATTGGCTGACCAATATATCAACCAATATTACTACAAACTCTCGATATTTCAAATTTGATAACTTTTAGAACATCAAAATGATTAAATGGGATTACAATTAACATTACCAATTAAAGAATAACCTTAATGTTTCTTTTTTTTTCTTGACTTGTTCTTCACTTTATAAGTTGCAAAGTTCATCTTTTCTTTCATTAACTTCACGAACCATCTTCTTGAATTTATGACTACATGTTTATCATTAAAATAATAAATCTATTAATGATACATACATTTTGTTATCATCTAAATATTGATTATAACCTCTTTTGGTTTAATAGTTATAATACCTTATTGTGATTACAAGTTTAAATGTATCATACTCGAAACATAATACGCTTTTTAAAACAATAAACAAGTAATATAAAAATATTTTCTTGATAACTTAATAATGTGCTTCATAGGAAATGATAATATTAAAATACTCAAATAAATCCTTGCGAACTTATGTTGTAGAAAGAAAATGTTAGGTCATTTGGTTCCACTTCTACTTTTCTGTTGTTATTTTGGTTTCTATTTCCTGTTTTTGGTTTCTTTTTTTCCTTAAAAAAACAAAAATCTGTTTGGTTGAGATTTGTAATATAAAAACTAAAAAACAAAAACCTGTTTGGTTGAGATTTGTAATAAAAAACTAAACATAAAAACATGTTTGGTTTTATCATCCTGTTTCTATTTTTTGTAATTATACTCTTATATGTAATAATTATAATATAATACAATATATTTTTAAATTAATTAATTATCATTGTAGCTAAAATTAGAATATATGCAA
>JAOSBO010058400.1:0-10027 GCA_027563915.1 Erythroxylum rotundifolium | reverse complement strand
TTATGTCTCTGTCATCCGGAGTCAGGACAGAAATTGGTGGGGACAGCAAGCAAACAGGTCGGAGACAGGATTTTTCTTTCCCTGTCATCTGTCCCCACCCATGGGGATAGCAACCATACGCAGGGTTAGTCTCTACCCTCTCCAGTCTCCATCATGATTTTTCTTGATTTTTTATAAATTGTATCATTTTTTGTAAAATGATTTAGATAATCATTTTTGCATAATTAAGATTGATATAATTAATAAATTTGGTTTAATTTTATTCATTTTATCAATATATGTAAGTTTTTATATATTTATTTTATCAATTCAATTATGGCCACATCTTTCATAATTATTAAATTATCTTTTTATTTTAAGGTTTAGAAAGGCTTAAAAAATACCAAAAGGTTTTTAATTGTCTCTCTTCTTATTCCTATGACTATATTAAGTTTTTCATTTTTATTTTACAACTAGTTTACAACCTTTATCCTTTCTCTCTTTTTTAATTAATTAATTATTTAAGTAAATTTTCTTCTAAGCTTCTTATTTTTTTTCTTTCTGAATAAGCATTCTAAAACAGTATCCCAAATGTTAAAAATAGGTCAATTTCTCTTTATTTCTTTAAAATTCTATATAAATCTAATTAATCCCAAATTAAAATAAATAAAAGTAAAACATAATTAAAGAAATTAACTAACTATATTTCATTGTGAAAAATATTCATATTTAAAATTTAATAAAATTAAAAATTGGAAAAGATAAATATAAAATGAAAATAATATAATAAATGAAATATGAGAAAATGTAAATAGAAATGATCAAAAAAATTTAATAAAAACTACACTTGAAATCAGTTAAAAAAGAATATAATTTTTATATATATTCATTATAAAATCTGAAAATTTTTAATCAATTGAAATTCTTAGTGATAACTAATTGAATTGATGGTTTCATCTTATTTATTTTATCAATATATGTAAGTTTTTATATATTCATTCATTTATATATTTATTAATTATAAAATCTCAAATTTTTTTAATAAATTGAAATTCGTAACTATAATTAATTAAATTGGTCACTTCAATAATAAGTGGCACAATAGTATCTGCCAAAGGTGATGCTACGAGGAGCTGCTAAGCGGTTGGCCTCGTGGTGAGTGGGTTGCGTGCACTGGTGATTATGCATTTGCTAGAAATAGTGTCAGTTTTCAACATACGGAATAAATGGTTAATCATCAAGGGGAAGAGATACATCATGGTTGGCGAAAGGGAAGGAATTGTAACGCTTTTAAAAAAACTAAAAACAAAAGCTCATTTTCATTAATAGTATTTTTTAGGTCATGAATAGTGCATCCTGAGGTAAATAGTGACACTCAGGAGTCAGGACTCAAACTATACTTTATTTTATTTGGCATATGATAGTATTATTCAAGGACAACTCGAGGATTTAATTTGAAGTCAAAACGAGTTTAATTTTGAGGGTTTGACCGAGAGTTGACTAGTGGTCAAAGTTTGACCCGAGAAAGAGTGAAAATCAAACCTCAAAATATTAATGGAAAATAAATAGTATTAATTAAGGTCCTTATATGGAGTTGATATTTTTCTTATGGGTATTTTTATTAAAAAGAAGAAGAAAAGAATGAATTAAAAGTTAAAGTTAATTTTGGATCTTACAAAAAAAAAAGGAAATTTTTATTAAGAGACCACGTGGCATTTTGTCACCTATCCACAAAGTTTTGCCGAGAACAACCTCTCTCTTCTTTTTCTCCCTGTTCTTTCATTTTCTTCTACTTTCAAGCCAAATTTTTTCCTATCTTTAAGCCCCAAATCAACTATTAAATACTAAATCATCAACCTATAATCACTAAACTCACCGCATCAACAAAAAGTTTAGGAAAAGATGAAGAGAAAATATGAGTATTCTTGATGAATAGTACCTGAAAATTAATAAGGTAAGTTAATGGAGTTTTATTGTTTTCAGTACATAATTTTGGTATAGTTGTATGCACCAATGAATAAAATGCATGAAATTGAAATTTTTATGTAATATTATGAAGATAAAGAAGATGAATTGAAGGGAAAAGATAAAGAGAAAAAGAAGGAATAAGGAATTAATGGTGAAATTGAAGTTTATGTTGTTAAAAATATTTAATTGGATGTTAAATGAAGTAGTATATATGATTAATTGGGATTTCGAGCTTATAATTTATATTTTCCCATATTGGTATACATCATGTTTGAATTGGAAAACTTAATATACATGTTATTTTTGACTAATTGGTAAGATGAATATGCTTTGAATGTTATATCAACTAAATTAAAACCAATAATGGAAGAAAAAAATGACATTTACTTTAGTCGAATATGGAACAGCTTGAATTAGTTATTACGAGCTTTTATTATGAAATTTCAATAGAATTCAATTAGATTTGTCCCTAGTAAATAGATAGGAATTGGAAGAATGTGATAAGTTGGCTTGCCAATTAGGTAGTTAGCAGTACTACATTATGATATGTGTTACCAGAATGTATGACTTCGAAAGCTCAGTCTTGATATGTATATATAAAAAATAGACTATATGGTTCCGAAAACTTGGTCCTGTATTTTTAAACTCCCGCTTATCCAACTCGGCGATGCAATTCTGTTGAATTTTACTTGGGACAATTACAAAAAATATATAAATGCATGACTAATGGTTAAAGAACTTCAAATGAAAGTAGTAATTGATTGTACAATTTATTGAACATTGTGGAATTAAATATGGATTATTGTAATAGATACATGCTTGTATTTTATAAATTGATTTTAAATGCCTATTTTTGCTTAAAAATAAATGAAGATATTTATATTAGAAAAATATTGTATGTTATGCATGTTATGGTTGAATGAATGGAATTAAATGAAAAAATGGAATTACTTAAGCACCACTAAGCCTATAACTTATCGTGTGGATTTTCTTCTACATGTAGGATTTGAGGAGAATTAGCAGAAAGCTATGGTGGATCTACTAAAAGACTAGAGTCACATAGAGGATCTCGGAAGACTTAGAGGTGGATGTACTACAGAATGCTATTTTGTTTTTGGTTATAGCATGTACACGTAAAGAAGTGAAAGATCTTATAGAATTTTATTGTGAATTATATATGAAAGTTATGTATGAAATGTATTGGAGGATGAGTTAAAATGTATTGGAGGATGGGTAAATAGTCTGAATCAAAGTACATCCTACCCACAGAAATAAGATTGATAGATAAGTTAGGGACATATGAAACATGCTTCAAGACGAGTCCCGAGGAGAACACTACTTAACTAGCCTTGATGGCTTGCATATGGGCGTTGTTAGGAAGGCTAACCTGAGATGGAGCAATATTGTACACGTTACTGAGATAGGATAAGTTGCCTGTCATGACGAGAAGCCTTATTACCAATAAGCCATAAACCACAATCGACATCCTTACCAGATAACTTCTCTGAAGGAGAGGCGTGTAATATATTCACTAAGTGTTGAATTTTATCTGAATTAAGACCCGATATAATGGTAAGTTTACCAGCAAGAGATGGTTCGAGGATGGCTGAAGAATCGCTAACAATGGCAACATTGGTGGAAGCAATAGAGAACGATTGTGCAGCATCGGCAGTCAAACCGTAGGTATCGCAATTGTTGATGCTTTGATACCCCCTTATCCTTGTCCTCTTCCTTGACCTCCACAGCCTCTCGAGATCTACTTGGGTGGATAATTTCTAGTACAATCATAACACCGCTCATAAGAATGGCCAACACTATCACAATAAGAGCAATAAGGACAAGGTTGATTACCATGTTGTTGCTTAGAATTTGTCAAGTTTCCCTTGGTTGAAGACCTAGTTTGATCCGCGAAACTGATGACTAGAGTAATGTCGTCGTAGGAGGCTATAGAATGATGTTTCTCTTCATGCAGAATCATAGAATGTACTCGAGACAAAGGGGACAGTGGGTTAGTGTTCAAAATCTATGATCTAATAGTGCCAAATGTTGGTGGATCTAGACCCATCAAAAACTGGTTTAATTTTAACTCTTTGAACCAAGCCATAAACTCAAGAGTATATGTGGGTGCATGAATTGCAATGTTAATAATACTATCCTCTTTTGATTTAGTAATTGATCCATCGTCAAAACCTATTTTGTTTTTTCCCTGAGACCAGTTGTAAAGTCAGCCTCCTAAGAATCATAATTTTCCCTATGTAATACCACTTTTGTGAGTAGCAAACTGGTAGCATCCGAGGGATGCAAATAATAAGGCGAAGATGGATCAGAAACAAGGAAAGTAGACTTAGGCATACTTTCCTTTGGAACATCAGACATGATGAAGCAACTTACGACAACACAATGGTTCAAAGAAGGCGATGACGATGCTTAAAGAGACACACGATGCTTAATATTTAATTTAATTTTTTTTGGTAATTCAGAAAATTTATAAATGAAACAAATATATGTACATTAAGTTCACGCCTAAATGCCTCAGAAGGCAGAACTAGCTATTACAAAGCTACTAGCCATATAACAAAACACTGAGGGTAGCTTACCTAACGAGGAGCAATCCTACACCGCTCAATAACAGAAACACTGATATTCATCCAGATAATACCAAAGAATCTGGGAACCAAATAATAACCTTTACTAACTAATTCTCAATCCCAGTAGAGCTAACCATGAGATACTGAAGGGAAGTCCTCTCGTGAACTACCTTCACCCAAATCAGCTGAATGTCCATAAAGAAAGCTGCCTCGAGGAAATGATAGGGTTGCACCACCGAATGTGGGCATTGCAATACTTGGCCTAACTGAAAAGAGCCTCGCTTGCTGTAAACCTAGAACGTCCAGATGAATCAAACATGCAAAAGTTAGATAAAACCAAGCTAAAATTACCTCCTCTCTGTGTTTAGGCTGAGAAGTTCCCTAACTTGGGAGATCACTCTGTGATACACTCTCTCCATTGCCTTGGATTCATTCTTAAAAGTTATAGTATTGCGTTCAGTCCAGATATGATAAACAGTGGTGGAAAGAAGAAGAGGGTAATAGGTGGTGGCTGGTAACTTGGTACAGGTGGCAGTCCTATACCAGGATAGGGTAGTTGAAAGGTTAGGCTGATTAAGGATGGGCAGGTGGAAATAGGTGAGGCATTGATCCCAAATTGTTTTAGAGAATGGGCATGTAAAGAATAAGTGGTCTATGGATTCATTAGCTGAGAGACACAGAGAACAGTGGTTAGGAATATAGAGGTAAGAAAGTTTGTCCTTGGTTTGTAATTTTTGAAGGAGGGCAAGCCATAAGGTAAAGGAGCACCTAGGTTTATTGTATTTGTACCACAATAGTTTGTTCCAAGGGACATTCGGTAAAGGGGGTCGTAATAGTTGATAGGCCGAAACATTGGCATAGCATTTGGTGGGGCTAGCTAACCATTCCAAGCTGTCGGGTAAGGAGCTATTAGGGAAATAGCCAGGTGGGTTAAGATGCCAGATGAGGTCCATGGAAATCTCACTGAATCTCTAATTGTCATTGATTATGACTTCAGAAACTCGTGCTGTGAGCGGTAGCTTCGAACCATTAATTGCTCTCGATGTAGACAAGGTCCTCAAAATGCCTCGCGGGTGCCAAGGGTCCTACCAGAAAAGAGTAGATATACCATTTCCAATCCTAAATCTGAATTAAAGACACAACTTGTCCCTAATTGTTAATATTTTTCTCCAACTCCAAGAACTATTATAAGTAGATTGAGCATTCCAAAAATTTTTCCTGCGCAAAATGATTGTATGACCCACTTTACCCATAACGCTTTCCTATCCTCAAACAAATTTCAAATCGGTTTTCCTAGCAGAACATGATTCCATGTTGTCAAGTGTTTAATACCTAAACCCCCCCTCCCTTTTAGGTCGACAAATATCACTCCACTTAACCTTAGCCTAAATGCTAGAAACTGCCTTACCTGCCCATAAGAAATTCCTAAGCTTAGCCTCTATGTCCTTCAGGATGGAAGAGGGAAGAATAAAATATGAAGACCAGTAGACATGGAGAGATGAGAGAACAGAGATTACTAATTGCAGTCTGCCTGTATACGAGAGGCTTTTATAGGTCCATCGATTGATCCTATTGTCAATTCTGTCTATAAGGGGAGCACAATCCCTCCTAGATAACCTACCTGTAATGAGAGGGACTCCTAGATACCGAATAGGGAGAGATCCTTGCTGAAGACCAGATACAAGTTTCATCCTATGGCACAGATAACTAGCATCCGAGGATAAGAAAAATTGACTTTTAGCTATATTCATGTCTATACCAGAGAACATAGAGAAAATACACAAGGAATCCAATAAAATTTGAGCTGAAAACAAGTCCGCATGACAGAACATTAAGAGATCATCCGCAAAAAGAAGATGATTAATCTTAAGACCTTGACATCTCCAATGGTATTTAAACTGAGCAGAATTTTCTGTATTAACTCTCAAAGTTCTAGAGAAAACTTCCATACAGATAATGAAGAGGAAAGGCGATGGCGGATCACCCTATCTTAATCCAGATTTACCTTTGAAAAATTGAGTGGGTGACCCATTAAAAAAAATGGAATACGAAGGGGAAGTGACATTCTTTGACCCACTCAATGAACCTTTGCGGTAGGCCTACTACTTCGAGAGTGTTTAGAAGAAAATCCCAATGAATAGAGTCATAAGCCTTTTGGCGATCCACTTTGAAAGCCCATCTCTTATGAGAATTGGAAATATGATAATTCTTGAAGATCTCTTCTGCTAAGAGTATGTTATCCCCTATTTGACGATTCTTGATAAAGGCACTTTGGTTAGGGCTAACTATGAGAGGAAGAATTTGGCTAAGTCTATTTGCTAAGATTTTAGCGATTACCTTATAGATCATATTGCGAAAAGAGATGCGCCTAAAGTCTTGGACATTTGAGGGGTGAGCCTTTTTGGGAATAAGGGAGATGAATGTGGAGTTGATCTCTTTAAGGAGTTTGCCATGGAGAAAAATTTTTTGAATAGCGCCAGTAACTTCTTCCCCAATGATAAGCCAGGCCTGTTGATAGAAATACCTATTAAAGTCGTCCGGGCCAAGGGCCTTATTAGGATTAATGGATTGAAAAGCCTCTCGGATTTTGAGAGGGGAAACTACAGCAATGATTGCATTAGAAGGAGTATCCCCAAGGGGATTGGGAAAAAGATGAGCTACAAACTCCTAGGAGGGGTGGAGGTTCTTAACCGCCCCTATAGAGTCTTTGAAGTAATCTAGAAATTGAGCCTGAATTTCGGAAAGCCCCACAACCCTTCTGCCATTTCCCACATCAAGAGAAAAAATTAAATTCTTGTTTCTGTTGGCAAGGAAAGAATTGTGAAAGAATTTTGTATTCCGATCACCTTCTCTAAGCCATTTGATCCTAGATGATTGTTTATAGAACGATTCCTAATCCTCGAGGGATCTATATGGCTCTCTAATGGCTTTGGTCTCCCTAGCTAGCAGTTGAGTAGATCTAGGTGATAACTTAAGTTGGTCCTGAATAAGGTTTAGATTGGCTTGGCAAGTCTCAACTCTAGCATTGATATCCCCAATCTGACCAGAGTTCATAAGTTTGAGAGCTTTTTTAACTAGCTTCAGTTTGGTCACTACCCTAAATAAAGGAGTACTGAGAACCGGGGAGGACCAAGCTTCCTCAACAGTCCTCAAGAAGTTAGGCTGAGCAGCTAAGAAGTTAGAGAATCTAAAAGGGGAAGGATGCTTCTTCTGGTTCTCGATCGACTTCACCACTAAAGGAGAATGATTTAATACATGATGATTATGGATGACACAATGAGAAGTTGGGAATCAAATGCTCCAAGTAGAGTTGACAAGAGTCCTATCTAGCTTTCGAGCGGTGAAGGAATCTCCTAAATGTTTGTTGGACCAAGTAAATGCAGGACCACTGGAATTTAAGTCGAACAAGCTATTAGCCCCACAAACTGCCTAAAATCTCTTTTAGGGGGGTCAGCTTCTTGAAGATAGAGGATCGCATTGAAGTCCCCTGCAAGCAGCCACGAATGGTGACCAACATGCGAGGAGAGGTTGGAAAGATCACTCCAAAGGAGCTTCCTATGGTTAGGATTATTGGCTCTATAAACACAAGAAATGAGGAAAGTATCTGGACTGTGTCTAGGATGTAATTCCACATGGACAAACTGATCGGAATAGCTAAGGATTGAACACAAAAGGATTTCTGGATTCCAAGCAATCACAATCCTAGCATTAGACAAGGAAGATAAATTGCTAAAATTGTCCCATCGAGGAAAAAAGGAATTGCAGACTATATTCAAATAGACTAAAGACGTAATCCTAGATTCAACTAAACAAACAAGTAAGCAGGGTATTTTTTAAGCCAAGCATGAATAGCATGCTATTTATTAGGGTGATTTAGACCCCTTACATTCCAAAACACAAAATCCATATCCAAAACCAGCTAAGCCGCAACTAACTACCTCTACTTTTTCCTAGCTTGCCTAGTCTTCCTAACTGAGACATCCCCCTCTGCCCCTCCCACAGTCCCTGGACTAGAAGTGTTGGCCCTGGTCCCCGTACGTAATTCATGGCGACTATGCGTCACCATTTGGGAATTTAATTGCAATAATAAAATAATAATTGGGAACATTTAAATAAAATAAATTATAACCTTATATTTAATTAAAATCTAGATACGGAAAATTCGCGGTGGGGTCATAAATTAATTTCGGACATGTAATTTAATTATTAAAAACAAAATGAGTTAATAACCCCAATTGACTGTTATATAATAATTAATGGATATTTCATAGGAAATATAAAATAACACTCAACCATTAAATTCAAAATTTTCCATAGCCAAAATAAACAAAGAATAAATGATTTGATGATAAAAGATTAATTATAAATTAATCAAAAAAATTGGAAAGGCGGTGCAAGCGGTTCTGGAAACCTGTAACTAACGATTGCGATCTGGTCGAGATCACAAAGTCACAGATTTGAATACGTCGCAGTTGCGAACCACACCGTATCGCGATCGCGACTGACCGTTATCACAAAAGTCGGGACTCTGTAGTCTCACGATCGCACTGCCTTGTGATCGTGACTATCGCAATCATGTCGCGTTACGATCGTGACCCGGTGACTTATGAATGTCACGATCGTACCTGGTAACGATCATGACTTCCTTGAGGATGTCACGATCGTACCTGGTCACGATCGTGACTCCCCAGTTCTACCCCCTCACTTCAAATCAATATAACTTCCAATCCAGTAACCCAAAAATTACAATCTATATATCAATAAAAAGCTCAAACCAAGCCTTACAACTTTTATGAAGACAACTTTGTCTAATTTTGCCTTTATCATTACAATTTAATCGATTAAAAGAAGGTAACCATTCATCCTAACTTATACCAAATTATGCATAAGGCACCTAGACATAGCCATCTTATAAAGCTTATAACTCCCACATATGATGGCCAAAAATTTCAATCCTTATGGAGATAGAAAGCTTAAAGGAAGATCTACAACTTTCATGTAGACCATCCTACCTAATTCGACCTGTAACCATCTAATTTAATCAGTTAAATTTCGATTACCATTTAAGCCAAATTCTTACTTCAATTATGCATAAATGACCACCAAAACGCAGCTGCCTTATAATGAGCATAACTTCTACATTTGATGTCCAAAAATTCTAATCTTTAGAGAGATAGAAAGCTAAGAGGATAATCTACAATTTTCATTTAAACCACTAAACCCAGTTCTGCCTAGATCAGTCTAGATTATGTCCCAAAGTTTCAGATTACACTTTTTACCCCATTTCTTATTTTCACTCACTAATTCACAACAACTCTCACCCAAATTTCACAGGACCCGAACCAACATAGAATTTCCCCTTACATACCAAACTCCTTGCCACACAACTAACCACAATCCAATCTTTACATTGTCTCCCAAAAATCAGCATACACAATTCAATCTCATAGGATAGAATTTAGCATACATGTAAAAGTATCAATTCACAACAT
>JAOSBO010058341.1:0-10033 GCA_027563915.1 Erythroxylum rotundifolium | reverse complement strand
ATTCCACTGCTGCTTTCCTCATTTTCTCAAAAGACTACGCATCGTCCACTTGGTGCCTTGATGAGCTTGCAACAATAGAAAACAATTATGGAAAGGCGCCCAGTTACAAATCATACACTATTTGACGATTTGATTTATTGCTATGACATCTTAACAAACATATGAAGTATTGAGTATAATTGTTCATGGTTTTTGCAGTTTGGTTAGTGTTCCCTCTTGTAGTTATGGAAGTCAACTGGGCAAGTTAAACCTCCCTAAGTTTGGTAACCGACAAAAGCATAAGTCATCTACAAATAGTTGAAGTGGACTTCTAGAAGCTCTTGAAGTCCTCGATCTCAGGGGGTTGTTCAAATTTGAATACATTCCAAAAACTTTCGGGCAACATAAAGAAACTAAACTTAAGTGGGACTACTATAAAACAAGCACTTTCATCATGAGTTGAACTCATCAACAAATTAAAGAAATTATGGATGATAAATTGTAGAGAGCTAGAAAGCCTTCCTAGCAAGAACTTAAGCTTGATTTGGGCGAGCAGTAGCGGTTGACAACCTGCTGAAATGATAAGTACTTATTCTTAATAAGTATTTATATGTTTGGGATTACTATTTTGGTAACTACTGAAATGTGAAAATAAACGTTTAGTAAGTGTGGTTGTGGTTGCGGAAAAAAGATAAAATAACTAAAAAGCCATTAATTTAATAAATTATTAACTGTTGTATAAATAATTAAAAAATACATTATTAATTATATAAATTTAAAATTATAAATAATAAAATATTACATTAAAATAAGAAAATATAAATAAAATAAATAAAATATTTCATAAAAATATTATTAATTATATTAACTAAAAGTATAATAGAAAATAATACTTGTAATGAAGGTTATTAATGTAAAGTAAAATTTTTAATTTTCCTTTTCACAAAGTACAACAAAAAGAAAAGTAGGAGCAAAAATATAATGAATGCTCTTAAGCTTAAAACTCATATAGGTATCAAAATATATGAAGTTTCATTCAACAAAACCAGTGAGATACTTAAACTAATTTAATGAAAAACACTAATCAGCTTGCCTCTTTCATGCATTAACCAAAAACGTATCATAACTTAGAAATTAATTCTAACCAACAATCAAAAAAATGAATTGAAAAAAGAGTTTACTCTATAACCTGTAAATTTAGCACTTTCGATGTGATTTTTAAAAAATTAAATCTTTCATATATATATATTTGGTTGAATGAGAAGTAAGCCTAACTTAGTACCTCTAAGGTTAAAGTTTTGTAAACAAAAACATATATATACATAGTGTTGTACGAATGTATGATTTTCATGGCTTCTACAATCCTCATGTCTAAAAAAATATGCTACCCATTAAAAAGTCATGCTCTAGTATATGTTGCTGTAATATGTTCTAGTTTCATGATATAAGAAATAATTAAAAAGGACTTTCTAGAGATGGTAAGCTGATTGTGTAATGTAGCAGTGGAGCTTATGAGGAATAAACGTAAAAAAATTAAAGCTTTATTGCTTAGACATAATCTTTGTAGTTGCTTCTTTACTACTGTTCTAGCATATGCTTAAGATAACCATAGTTCCATTCTAACAACTGTACCGTCCACAGGTATACACTACCACGCTATATACAACCAGAAGAGGTAAAGAGAAATTAGAAATTGATCAAAAACAGACCGATTATGTACAAATAGAGGGTACAGGAGATTTCATATGAAATTAGAAATTGATAAAAAACAGACCGATTATGTACAAATAGAGGGTACAGGAGTTTCATATGCACAAAAGAATGGGAAGGTAATGTAACAGAAGCACCAAAGGCACTCAAATTCAGAATGAAAGCTCTTCAATGCTAGATTTGCCACTAGATATCCTTGGCTTTAGCTTCCAAGCATCCAACATTTCTTCTTCTTCCTAATATCCATCTGAGGTAGCTCTGGAGAAATTGAGATGATAACAATAAGAAACTACAAACCGGAAAGTATTCATGCTCTCTGTGGAGAAACGAATTGAAAGTTTGAAACTATGTTCGATCATAGCAACATTTGCAAAGCTCATAAAATGAGAGAGCACAGCTTTCATGCTTGTGAAATGTCATGAGGCAAGTATCTCATTCGTTTCAAAACTAATCAGATACATATCCCATAATGTTTTACCTCCTTTAGGATTTATTGAATTATAGTGCACCTCTGCCCAAGAGCTCAAGAAAATAACTGCATGTAAAGCATCTATTATCAGACAGAATCTTTGTTGGTATGAGACTAGGAAAGATAATCGACTGAAATTTTGGCTTTCCTTTTGGTGGAAAAACAAAAACCTAAAAAGGGGATCAAAAAATCGCTCTTGTAACCTTACCTCATTCATACGTTTGAGAGTGTGGCAAGATCTCAATGCAACATGTATCCTTGAATGATGTTATAACAAGTATCTTTATTCCATACTGTAGTTAGGTGACAAGGTGCATTAGTTCTCAATGCAAAATGCTTCCAAATAAGAAATAGCAGAACAAAACTGACACAAAAGCTTACATAAATTTAAAAGTTAGACTCAAGAACATAACTTTTATATGTTCCAATAAGCAAATAAGAACAGAGAAACATAGAGAAAACTGGTAAAAGGAAAAGGAAACATTAAAAGATCAGAAATTGCTCATACAGAATCCGCAGCAGCTTGTAACGTGACGTAATCACCTTATTCACCACTCCTAATACAAACATATAATAAATAGAGTAAACATGGATTCATACAGAAAGTTTTTGAAGGTAAACAAAGAAAAAATTGGAGCAACAAACTTGTTCATTTTCTTCAAATATTCAATGAAATCCATGGGAACATAACCCACATTCATTTCTTGGTGAGACATGAGTGGATACAATGAGGATATAGATTAGAAATTTCCAATTTTAGTCTAACATATAGGCATAGTATCAGTTCATTAAAACAATTTTACAGTGACTCATTCAGATGTCAACTTAACTGATTAACTATTTGTTCTCTAACATGTTTGTGGTATTCAGGATATTGGTAAAGTCGAACCGATGTATTGAAATTTGAGAAAGAGGATAACTACATGGAATAGGAACCAAAATAAGTGCGCTACCGACAAGAAAATAGATCTTTAAAATTCAAAAGAAAACAAACCTGACCATATCCTTCAACTTTGTTCTCAACCAGATCATATACTTTCAGCCAAAATAACAAACAACACAGCATTGTTTGGAAGTCAGGTTTAAATAAACGATTTGTTTCCAATTTCACTAATAAGAGAAAAAGTTACAAGTACGTTTGGATTTTGTATTTGTTTGAAAAACTTAGAACATTAATCATAAATTCTGCAAAGTTTAGTTTTTGCATAATTTAATTAATTGTTTAAAGTCAGGAAAAAAATTGCCTAGGAAGAACTAGTATGAGACCTGTCTAGTAGCCTTTGATGAGAAGAGACCTCTTCATCTTCTGATGGCATCTGTCAATTGTTTTAGGAACATGCTTTGGAAAACAAAATAGGAGAGTCAATTCGTGCAGAGATTAAGATATTTAAACAAGTAAAATTCATAATATTGAACAATCTTAAGCAAAATAAAATATAAAATTATCATCTCCTAAGCAATACCCACAAGAACTGGAATCACCATCTAATTTAGCCTCTTGCCCACTTCACCATCAAGAGGAGACTTATCTGCTATATCCAAAATACATCTCAACTCTTCTATAAAAATTAGATTGATTAAAACTATTATGATATCAAGAGAAAGAAGGAATACCCGACAAAGTCCCAAATCCTCATGTGCTTTGGGATTCCGTTTGATCTCGGCTTGTCTTGCATTACTTGTTTCTGGAAAATCAGTCTTCCATGCCGGTGACTAACTCGCAGTCAGACACGTTCTTGAGATCATAGTCTGATCCTTCAGATCCCCGCTTCCATCCCACTAGACTAAAAGGAGGACTAGCAAGAAGGCATCATCCAACTTTTTGACCACTCTTATGATCCGAGAAACCATTCAAACTATCAAATCAGCACAGAGAAACAGAAGTAGCCCAAAATTAAGCTCAAATTTGATAGCCCACTATCAAATCATTGACTTGGTAAGTGTAGATTGATTCTAAGATATATTGAAATTTTGATGCTTCCTATAATAAAAACATCTCTTGAGCACCAAATGGAGATGATATTGTGCAATGCGTGTTCGTAGTTTCTTAATCCCTAATCCCTTGTAAATGCAATATATGCAAGAACTAGTTTCCCTAATGTTTCTTGTTATCTGAGTTGGATGATCCGATAAATGCTGATATGCTATAAGAAGTCAATATCTATAATAATGGGTCGGGTCTGGCTCATATTAGAAATAGGCCATCCTAATTTTGTTATTTTTTTAAAAAAATAATAACGTCATCATTTTCTACCTCACCATAAGGATATGGATTGGGCCGAGATGCCCAGTCAACCCGGAAGGAAGTCGAGTTGGGCCGATGGATCAAGTTAAGACTATCATCCCTAATATTTACAATATAGAGAACTTAATATATTTATTATTAAGTTTATTTTTTTCAATGATAAAAGTTAAAAAGTATTTATAAAAAGTCTTATTCAATTTAAAAAAGTTACTTCAAAAAATTTTAACTTTTAATTTTATCATTAAATTATAAATTACAGTTCAATTTAATTAATAATTATATTTAAACCTTATGAATAATAATAGTAATAATAAATAATGTAATATTAAATTCAAAGAAATAATTATATATTAACAACATATTTTAAATTTTCATATTTTATTTGATTGATAAATTTATAGTTGATATAAGTGAGTCATTATTATTTGTTTTTATATTCATTTTTAGCACTATTATATCTTGGGTCAAATTGAGCCAAAATGAAATTCATACCTTTGAAGCAATCTCTCTTAACTTTGTCTTCATAAGTCCCTCGTCCTGTAACACACGAAGTAGTTTTTATTAGACTCCATCACAAGAATATATCAATATATAGGAAAATAAAACTCCTACTTCAACCAAATCAAATTTAATAATTTCTCTTATCTATAGCTTTTGTTGGACCTCATAATAGAGAAATATGTATAGCTCACCTAATTGAAGAATTGAACTTAATTAATTTCATTCAATTTCTTCTATCTTCAACCTCTTTTTGGGTATACAATGAAATGACCTCGCACCTGTGGCTGATCTTTTCAACTTGGACCCTCCTAAGTTTGGAAAGTCAAATGTTTCAAAGAATTCATTCTCATCTTTTTGGGCATATAGTGGAATAACCCCCCACTTCTTGATTCCATTCGGAATATCAGGCACCCAGAACTTAAAAGAGGCTACACCTTCTTTAAAGTGACTGTGTCTACGTATCGATTCACAAAATGTTTTATCAACGATGACTGCCATATGCTCATTACCTTCTTTGCGATTGTCAAAATGTAAGCGATCATTAAAGTAAAAATAATTGTCTCCAAAATAGCAATTATGATGGACGATTCCTACATTAGACTGAACGCAGAGATAGAAAGCAAATCCCAGAAAAAGATCATTAAACCAATGAGAAGGAAGGCATATTTGAATGGAATCACCCATGCTTTGATACTTCACCCACTCTGGTATTCTACTTCCTGGATAGACCATTTTAAAAGATTCCTGAACAGTAGAAATTTCTATTCAAATTAGTGATTATACAAACCCAGATAAAGAAAGAGGGAAAGACAAAGAGTTACTTACCAATTTTTCCAGCTTGTGACTTCTTGTATAATTCCCCAAGAGTGCATTTACTATTTCCTGGCATTCATCTTCATCCAACTTCAAGCAATTCCCAAAATCGAAGTGGTAGTAACGATGTCGTGAGGTAGGTAGTTGTTTAAGGGTCCCTATTTCTTTTAGTGACCTACACTTGCAGGCGGTAATTACGTTGACATTTGATGGGAGTTCCGGTAAGGATAGAAGACTTTTGCAGTCGTATATCTCAAGCCTTTCCAATTGTGAAAGTTGTTTAAAGGTAGCAGGGATTCTCTTAAAGTCATTTTCACTCAAATTTAGATAACATACAAAAGATAGAAAGCTCAAGTCCTCAGGCAATTCCCTCATATTACAGTTAGAAAGGTCTAAACATTCTTCCCGATAAAGTTCGTCCAAAGATTTTTCAGTAGGCTTTTTGTCGAGAGAATATTTAGACATTTCTAACTGTAATTTCGGGCATTTACTCATATTCATCATCCAAATCCCTTTGCAATTGCCAATAATTGATGGCAGCTTCTCTATAACTGTCTCACTTAGGTTAAGATACACAAAATCACGTCTCATAGGCTCCAAGATTTCAGGAAGCACCTTAAAGCGTGAGCATCCACTAAGATTAAGTTCACAGAGAAATGTTGACTTGCTAAAAAAGTTGCTTGGAAGGCTTTCAAGCTCTCTACAATCTTTCATGCTTAAGTACTCCAATTGGCTTGGGCGTTCATCTGATGACGAAGGTATCTGTCTTATAGCAGTCTTATCTAAGTACAACCTTTTTATGTTGCTTGAAATTTCTGGAAATGTATTCAAATTTGAACAACCGCGAAGATCAAGAATTTCGAGAGCTTCTAGAAATCCACTTCTACTGTTGGGAAGTTGAGCTATGCTTTTGTTCTGTACTAAAATTAGGGACGTTAATATCCGAAAACCATTAACAATCCCGTGCTTAACTTGAGATACCAAAGAATCTCCCTGTAGTTAACAAAAATAACAAAAGGATTAATTAATCCAATCTAGTATTAATCACAATTTTTAATATAGTAAATTTATAAATTATTTAGTAGTATAAAATTTTCGTACCTTCAATAATTGTTTGATGTTGCTGTTTGGTAATTCAAGTACCACAAGATTCTCTTGTTGAAAATTAGGTGGCAAAGATTCTAATGGATACTTATCCCACCTAAGGTACTGTAAAGTATTAGGAAGATAATTAAGATCTTCAGAGAGACATAGATTACTTTCTCCATAAAAATTGAGAAATCTAAGGTGACGCATCTTCGTAAACACTTGTGGACTTAAATCCATCTTTCTTATCTTAGATAAGTCTAAAGTAATGGTTTCCACAGCTTCAGCCTCCTAACAAAAGACACCCAAAATATATATAGATAAGTTATTATCACAATAAATAATTTTTCTCAATAAATCAGGAATTATAAAAGTACATTAATAGTAGATAATATTTTTTAAAAATCTTACCTCATATCTATCAAATACTTCATAAATATCTTGAGGATCCCATAATCTACTACGTTGGTACGAATATTTAGCTTCTTGTCGAACGATTTCCTTTCCCATTTCTTGCAACAAATCATGCATCCCCAACGTGCATGTCATTCCTTGTGACCAATAACGCGTCCCCGCCGTGTCTTTTGAAGTAATAAGGCACTTGTCTTTAAGAACACTTAATGTACAATTTATGTTGAGCCCACTGCTTTGGTATACTTTCTTCAAAATATCTTCGTCAACATCTTTGAAAAAACATGCCATGTCAAGAAAGACATCCTTTTGCACTCTATCTAAGTTATCGTAACTGACTTTTAGCACCTGTTGGATATCATTATTTGGGACCGTTGACAATTGATGCAATGCACTTTCCCACTTCTCCTTCTCTTTTCCAATTAGAGCGGAACCCAAAAGCTTCAAAGCCAAAGGATTGCCTTGTGCATATTTCACAATTGATTCCGGCAAGGACGCATGATCATCTCTTGGGTATTTTTTATTAAAAGCACTCTTACTGAAAAGAAGGAGGGCGTCATAATAATTTAATGGTTCAACTTCATATATAAAAGCATTCCTCCCTCCAAAAACTTGCTTATTTCTACTTGTAATAAGAATCATGCTTCCTGCCCTTGGATGATTCACGTCTCCTATCAAATCTTTTAATTGGTCTGGATCATCATTCACGTCTCCAATCAATTCTTTTAATTGGTATGGATCATTCACATCGTCAAGAAAAATTAATATCTTCTTGCGACAAAGTATTCGTTTGAGAGATAGCCTGAGCCGCTCATTGGACACACCTTTATCAAGATTGTCTTTACCCATTGCTTTTGAAACAAGTTCTTCCAGTAAGTTCCTCAAACCAATTGCTTCTGCTTTTTGCCTCACGTCATATACAGAGCAACAACCTTCAAATTCAGGAGACATGATATTATATATGACTTCAGCGGTAGTAGTTTTACCAATACCGCCCATCCCACAAATTCCTAAAATATTAACCTTGTATGGATCAATAGTAAATACTCTTTTTATTTCCTGAATGCGCGAGTCTATTCCAACCAAGTGCCTAAAATCATCACATGTCAAGGATTGGTTCAGTTTTTTAAAAATGTCTTCAACGATTTCTTCAATAAGCATAATATCATTCCTGTAAATTATGAAACACCATTTAAATTAACGAAAAGCAAAAGAACCTTTACTTGGATTTACCATACAACTTAAAACATACCCGAAATTCTTAGAATGAAACCCAGATAGACTGGCAGCTGTGGTCAAGGCCTTCTTCCACCTTTCAATCTTGTCTGCGTTTACGAAATTTTGCTCGTGTTTAACAAAAGCTGCAGCAACTTTATGAGATTGTTTCCTTAAATGGGCCGGATCTACCTCGTAAAAGATAGGTATTACAATCTGTCCATGAGAATGGTGACAATCGATGATCTCTGCAAGCTCATCAAGACACCATCTAGAAGATGCATACTTTTTTGAGAAAACAAGGATAGCAACAGCAGACTCTTGGATTGCAAGTAGAAGTGACGGAGCAATTTCTTCTCCTCTTTTGAGACCATCGTCGTCAAAGAAGATTTGGAGACCCTTTCGGTCGAAAGCATCACGGAGATGGCTGATGAAACCGCGACGAGTGTCTTCACCCCTGAAGTTCAAGAAGACATCGTACTTCAATCGATGAGAGGCCAAAGAAGAAGAACAAAAAGCCATTATTGTTGAAGGCAGAGGGTGGATTGTGGAAGCTGTATAATAATAGAAAATGGGCACTCATATTCTTATATGCATTATTGCAGACAATCCATTGACTTGAAGTCGTCTTAATAAAGGTTTTTTTTTTTTTGTTGACTATGAAGCTTCCATGAACCTTTCTAAAACGTAAAGAGCACGTGATAGTCTTCATCAGAATATATGAGATTTTGCCGGTGGGTATGTAGACAAGGTAACATGGAGGAGCATGTACCTTTTTTAAAGTTGAGCAGCGGAATCAATATGGGGTTATTCCACTTTATGTCCACAAAGAAGAGGATGAATTTGACTTTTCAACTGTATGAGTATCCAAGGTGAGTTGCACATTTTTTTTATTTTACTTTGTCATTCTTGTGATCGAATATAGAAGCTGTTTAGTCTTTACATATATAGATGTAACAGCCTGTTTGGAATGTAGAATAGTTATGAGAAATAGAATAAATTGTGTATTACTTTGTTTGGTTTAAGGCATGAAATAGATAAAGAATTTATATTATATTATTTGGTTTGAAATTATAAACTTGGAATAGGAAAGGAATAACTAACTAAAAGACCAAAATATTCTTATTATTATTATTACTACTACTATTCTTATTTGAATTATTATTATTATTATTATTATTATTATTATTATTATTATCATTATTGTTGTTATTTATTATTATTATTATTATTATTATTGTTATTATTATTATTATTTATTATCATCATCATCATCAACATCACCATTATCATCATCATCATCATCATCATTAACCTTATTATTATTTTTATTATTATTGTTGTTGTTGTTATTATTATTATTATTAATTGTTATTATCATCATCATCATCATCATCAACATTATTATTATTATTATTATTATTATTGTTATTATTATTATTATTATTATTATTATTATTATTATTATTAATTGTTGTTGTTGTTGTTGTTGTTGTTGTTGTTATTATTATTATTATTATTATTATTATGATGATGATGATGATTTTCATCATCATCATCATCATCATCATAATCATCATCATCATCATCATCATCATCATCAT
>JAOSBO010058336.1:0-10033 GCA_027563915.1 Erythroxylum rotundifolium | reverse complement strand
TTTAATTACATATACACATTCCCACCTTTGAACAACACATTATCCACAATGTGGAAAACAAACAATACAAATAAAGAACAATTAATACAAAGTCAGAGCAAGAATACTTATTATGTTTCTATTGATTGTTAATTTGATAATCGTGGGTCTTTTAAGATGCCAACTCTCATTGCACACCTTAACACTAATTACTTGACTCACGCTCTCAATTTATTATTAAGTATATGCACAAAAATTTTCACAAACATACATCAACGTATTGAATTCAACAAGAAATAAGGTTCACAAAATAATTTTAGAATAATCCATAATAGGGATCTAGAAACTCATAATCACGTTAATCATCTTATAAATCCAAATAAACATCCAAGACAGTGAAAGAAATAAAGGGAAAAGAAACAAAACTAGTTGTTGGAAATTTCGAACTTCTCTAATGCTCTTTTTGACTTCTTCTCTTAATCTTCTTCATGTAGTGGTTTTTGCCTTTTTTTGGTGTTTTTCATACTCTTTTATAGTGCATTAGGGTTATAGGGTTGTTTCTATAGTTTCCCCACTTTGTTCAATTCCAGAAATAGTTCCAAACCTCACAACACAAAAAAAAAGTCGCTCATGGCATAATCATGACTTGGAGACACAATCGTGCCTCACACTGTTCTTCCTGATCTCTGTCACGATTGTGTTCCCTATCACAATTAGGATAAAGAGCCATGCAACCTTATGCAATGCCTAGCATGATAGTGAAATCCGTTATGCATCCTACATCTTCTTTTTTCGTCAATTTCCTAATTTCCTATACTAACAAACACATCAAACATGTCTTGAAACATAAAATTAAAACCCAATTTTTGCTCTAAAACCAATCAAACAGTTAAAATACATACAAACATTAACAATAACATAATTCTAAGCCTATACACATGATAATCATCTAAGACGTACTTGAAAACATACTTAAACATCTAGCAAAACATAATACAATCTACACCTATTAAAGGTCATCTACTATTAGGTTTGATAAGTATATGAAGTGATAGTTTATTTTTACTATTTCAATTTTCTCTGTTCTTAATCTATCACTCATAACTAATGTAAGTGCATGTATCGTTGGTAAGTATTGCCATAGTAAGTAAGGGTCAAATCCCTTATTTATTTTCTTATTTCAACCTTTTACTTTACGCTGAGTGCTTAGAGGCATTTTCTCTACCCCTTCTTATCCTAAAATGAAGGGACACCATTCAGTCATAAATCGATAACCTTTTGACTAATCTATCCTCCTCTGTTCCTAAGATTAATAAGGGATAGTACAGGAATATTCACTTGTTTTCCATCTTTTCTATCTTATTTATTATTATAAGAATCAATCATACTATTTTTGGTATGGGGTTTCCATGCTTGAAGAAAAGAAATTAGGACGTATAGCTCAAATCATTGGGTGAATATGGTACCTTTAGGGTTTTATTTTTTGTGGAAGGTATTAGTTTCATAATTATTTTTAGGTGCAAAATCAAGGATTTGCTGAAGACTAAGTCAAAATCAAGGAAACTAAAGATTAATTGGAGCAAATTTTGGATTGGCTGGTCAGATTGGTTTTAAATCGCGTTTCTGCACTTAAGCATTTGGGCACGCTTGAAGCTTAAATTGGAATTTCTTCAATAAATCCTAAAAATCTGCACAAGAGAGACAAGATATAGTTCAAGATTTTATTTTCTAATTTTGATGAGATTTTCTTTTATTTAAATTTTATTTAATGGGATTTGTTCCCTATTTTAGCCTAAATTTTTACTCTCCTCTTTTCCTATAAATAGGAGGCCTATCATTACTTTAGGCATCTTCAGCTTTCCTGATCAATTTTCATAGTTCTCTCTTTATTTTATTGTTTTTGTTTCAGGCCATGAGTGGCTAAAATCATTGTTCTAGTCAAGATTATCAAGGTTAGTTTGATTCACAAAAATTGTGAGAATTGTGGACGATCGCCATGTTTTAAACAATCCATAATATTTGTAAGAGTTATTACGTTTATTATATGTATATTGTGGACGCTTGCCATGTTTTAAACAATTTTAACATTTGTAGGAGTTAGGGACACTTTCATTCCCTTAGATTACGTATGTTAGTAACACGATTCTGGAGATGAGAGTTACTAAAACTAGCTCATTAACCATGACGTCTTATCTGTCGCATCAAAATTTTTAGTTACTTTTCAGTATATTACCAGGAAATTTCGGCAAGATATTACATAGAATTTTTTTGAAAAATTACTATATGGAATATTTGTGAGAACGTCATATAATATTTCCCAATATTTGAAAAAAATCGAACCTCATAAGCTGTTAAAATATTTCTCAATATTTGCATATATATATATATATATAGCCTCTTTATGTGTATCCTTATCATTTCACAAATATAGAATTTACTTTTTTTAAGTTTTCCCCTTTCACCTTTAATTTATCATTTTTTGTTCAACGTTGCCGTCAAAATTAGTCAAAATTAAAACAAAATGTTCAATTTACTAATATCGTTGATGGTTCAGACGACCAACTCCTTGGGTATATATGTTAAAAACAGTCTTGCTGTAATTAAGATTAAATCGACACGGATTGGTCAGTCAAAATAGGACCTGTCTACCACCGACACCTTAAACTATAATTTAGTTATATAATTGCGCCAGTAAAAGAAGACAAAGTCAGGGGTGGTTATGTAGTTGTTCCCATGAGCTTCATAGCGTATTGCTGAGGGATTTTTCATTTTTTGGCAGGTGGACAAAGGATTAGTTTCATTTTTTGGCAGGTAGACAAAGGATTAGTTTAATCCTATCGTTCATTCCCATAGTTAATTTATTTGGTCCATTCAAACTTATTATAACTAGAAAGGGATATCAGGGGAAGACGAACAAATCCACTTTCGGAAGACAAGGAGTTAAAAGTTGATAATAAGAGATGTAACTGACACTTGAATTGGAGATTTGCTTTAGATTAATTAATGTAAGGATTAAACTTTATCAATCTTAAGCGGTATATTATTTTTATGTGAATACACTTTGCTTATTTTAAGTGCATACACTTTGCATGTATCCTTTCTTTTTTTTTTGGGAACTCAAAGCATACAAATTTCTGTCATCATGTGCCCCATAAACAGCAGTTATGGAATGTTCATGGCTCTCATAAACCTCAACGACATAAACCGCGTTCGAAGAGTGCTCGACTGCTTGAGAATTTGGCAAACGTAGAGGAAAAAGTCATCTCCTCTGATTTCCATTCTTAATTGATTAGTTGATACGTATATATATAAATACATACAAATATATATATATATGATCATCATCATCATTATCATCACCCAGTCCGAAATCCCGCAATAAAGCGGGATCTGGGAAAATCTGATAGTACGCAGACTTACCCCTACACAGTAGAGAGGTTGTTTTCGGTAGACTCACATGCAAATGAGACAATATAAAAATGATGCAGGTTACAGAGAAAAGGTAAAACTAGCACGAAAAAAATATATGTAACTAAACCCCAAGGCGCAGGTGAGTTAATACGGGGCTCTCCTAGCTTAAGTAAGGTCGTGGGTTCGAACTCCCCTCATGTATGCAGCCGTTTAAAACTTGGGAGCTAGAGCTTTGCCTCCCCCAAAGGACTTATCCGGCTCGAGCGGAGTTAGTCTAGGTGTGGATGGCTTAAAGGTACCTTTTCATAGTTGGAACTCACCCATGACACTTCGTGGGCAACAAAAAAAAATGTAATTAAAATTTCAATAAATACATAAATAAATAGGGTTAACAATAAAAATAACAAACTTTATGTAAATATATAGACGTATACTAAATTAAGCTACAATTAATAATAATAAAACTAATAATACTAATAATAATAACAATACCCTCTAAGTAGTAACTGTTGTTCCAACCGAAGGAGACTAATCCATACACGTTCTCGTAACAATGGAGGAGCTGGCTAGAAAAAAAAAACTAAAGTGGAAAGATGTTGTAAGCAACCCTTCTAAAAATCTCATCACTTGATAAAAATAATAATAAAAAATACCAAAAGCGATAAATAAAAATAAATGCAAATAATACCAACACTAATAATACTCAACGGTGCTAATAATATGAATAATAAAAACTAATACAAAGACGAAAGACAATAAAATAAAATAGTACTAAAATAAAACACAGGGAAGTAAATAGCTAGTGGACCAATCAAAGAAAATCTCAATCTTGTAAAAATGCTCACGAGGTCGTCGCAGTAGGAGAGCTCAAAAAGAAAAAAAAGACTGGAGTGCTAACGAGGGAGTCGTTGGAGAGTTTACAGATAGAAAGAAAATTGCAGAGACACGTTATGCCCAATACAAGTAAATACCTCGACTACCAGAGGAGGGCTCGTAATGGCACAAGTATGAGACTAACGGTAAAAAATAGGAAAAGACTGATGGGAGAGGATTAAATCCTCCCCACAGTCTCCGGTCGTCATTTACATGCATAAATAGGGCACTGCAGTGCAGTTGGAGGTATTGCCAATGAAGGGAATCGCCGAAATTGCACGTTACCAAAATCTGAAAAGCTATTCCAACAGCGGGTAATAAATGCGTTGCTAATCGACAAAACCAATAATCAAGACACCCATTCTCTCGTCCTCTCCCCCTCACTCACCGTCTACAACTATACTCTGTGATATCCTAAGTAAAGAACTCCATAACTACACGACATTACGAGCTATGCCATTCTAGCCTTCAAGCAGTAATACACAACCGTTGATATCCGTCTAACGTGGACAGGTAGAGAAGAAACTACGTTAGAGCAAGAGGAATTGTGATTATACATAGCCATTAAAAACAAAGAAGAAAAAATAAGCCTCCTAACCCCAAACTGCAGAGCAAAAGAAGTGAAAAGCATAACCGAAGAGAAAGTATGCACATATATGCAAAGAAAAAGTTTGACACGCCATAAGGAATCTAACACAAATAAAACCTATAACACCCCTTACCCAGAAAACGTCGTTACTCAAGACAAATAGAAAAGGGGGGCTGTATTCAGTAACTGAAAAGAAGGAAACTAGTTGAAAAGCATGTTATTGATAAGCACCTTTAACACTCAGAACCTCCCCTAGCTATGAATAAATCAATGCAAGTAACGTATTTGATCTCCCTAACAAAATACGCAACAAACCTAGCGAATCCTGACCTCCCCAACCACCATACACAAAAACCTATATCTATAAAACCCAGTACTCACCCCAGCAAGTGCAAGAGGGATACAAAGATAAATTAAAAGAAGTACCTGACAAATCTTAGGAGAGTAAAGTGGGGAGAGGACGATATCTTACTTCCCCCACCTCCTTTGACATGGTCTGAGTGCCATACTTATCAACCTTATACATTACATGCACTAGATCAAGAACATGACTTTTTGTATACTTTTCGTATTATGATCGACTAGATGAATCTTAGAAAAAAAAGAAGAAAGATATCAACATTCCAGGTGTGTGCAAAGAGCAAGAAAGTTGCATTTTTAACGGTAAGATCAAACACTAAGCTTGACCCAGAAGACAACATCCAATACTAAAACAAACCAACCGCAACCTAACCCAGAAAGCAGAAATCTTACCACTATAGTTAACAAGAGTAGGCATGACTGCATCCCGATAAAGATGACACCTTGATGAAGATTCTCAGAACCAAACAAGCTCACGCCACTAACAACAGTGAAGAAACAGATGAAAGGAAAAAGCTCTTCAGGTAAATTAAAAACACAAAAAGTTCATACCTTTGTCACTCAAACTCCATAAGCCCGTGGATCTGAATACTAAAATCACCACCTAATGAAACATTGTGAGACTCGAAGGATAGGAAATCATCAAACTGCTATATGACCTGACGCTCCTTTTGGTCGAGATCCGTGGATCTCAATATATGAATATATATGCCTGAACTATGCCCAAAAAAGAACTAGACCAACCAAGTTTGGCGGTGAGAGGGACAACGGCCACCGACATAATGACACGATCCACATTACACAGACGAGGGTGCTCTTTCTCTTTTACACTTATTATTAGTAGCCCTAACCTCCAAGCTTAAAATCCACAAGCATAACACAGGTGTTGCGGAAGTTCGAGAAAGTCGTGTCGTACTTAAGATTTGTCTTTGCATTGTATTTGTTAGTCGCCACTATAATGACTCAAACTGTTTTAGGAGTTGACCCTCTCCTACATTTCTGAACAAGTAATAAAAATTTCACTGCCAATGGCCCTTATCATATAAGCTTCAATAGGCTCGTGCGTTTTTTCTACAATCAAGCCCCAATTGGAGGTTTTGTACTTGGTAGTTTGCGTCTAGAGTGAGAGCGATCTTACAGACTGGTGTTATACCCCTAAGTTCCAGATAGCGAAATCATGTGACCATTGCAAGCCTTGACCAATGTTTAACACACGGAACAAAGAAACAAGGCAAGGACAAAAATAGTCAATGTGAAACGTTGGCATGCATTGGTGCACATTGGTGGAAATCCTCGGCGAGATTCAAGATTCTGATGTGAGACCAAAAGAAGGAATGAGACAGACATTAAGTGGAAGGTTAGTTGGATCACATGCATAACGAGATTATACAAGACTTCAAAGGTGACTTAGCAAGTAGATCAAGCATGGTACAATTTTCGGTAGAATCTCAGACCTTGTATGAGCTGACTTGGCTATAAGGTTTGGTTCTTGAAGGACTAAGGATTTAGTTTGTGCTCAAATAGATGGACCATGGCTAAGGAAGTTGGTATGGATAAGTATTGAATGGATGACTCATCATCAACAAATAGAGATGTTGAGATCTTAGATGATGTGGTGGATAAGATCACAGTGGATAAACATCAGCACTAGAGATAAAGATCATATAGAAGGATCATCTAAAAATAGAGGAGATCTTCAAGGATATGGATAGATTATTCCTAGTAGATGTAATGTTTTATGTTGTTATCGTGGTGTAGTTAATCCTATTATATAGAGTCCTAATTGGATGATAATATTATCTATTGGTTAGTATAATGTAATTTGATAAGGATAATATAGTCTGAGATTGTGATCTTAGCTAGTAGAGTTGTATTAGGATTCTAACTCTGCCATCTAGAGGTGTTTATAAATGCATCACTTGAGTCTTGCTCTTCTAAAAGAGTGTGAGTGTCAAAGACACTTAGAGAAGATGAGTGTGATAGACACCTAAAGATTAAGAGAGTATTTCTTTGTATACTTTAAGGGAAGTAATAAAGGTTAACTTTTTAGTTATATCTCTTTCTTGTGTTCTTTTGTTGCCATGAATATTTGGTTCTTTCATAGTTTTCTTGTAATGGTATGATTGTGAAACACTGTGACGGTCGTGAGACATTTGAGAACAAGTTGGTTAGTTGAAGATCACAGGACAAAGCTGAATCTTGCCTTAATGGAGTGAAGTGAGATTATCGTACAAAGGATTTGGTGCATCATGTGAGACAAGTTTGTGCTTGAAGGAAAACTTTTGTAACAACTGGCAATGTGCAAGGCAGATGCCTTTATTCCAAAATTTTGAAGCTATATTGTTGGCACCAGCAATGAGATTCACAAACGTTGCCTATATAGTAAAGGAGCCATCATATGGTACGAACAGTGCCTCTTGAAATACTCTAATGAGGACTTCATTGGCAAACTAAAAAACAAGTTCTACTTATTGAGCATGCAAAACGTAACTAATGGAATGACCTCTAATCGATAGGTGAAGAAATTCCTAGCCTAACTTTTTTTTGAAAAGAAAATAAGAGCTATCATAAGTGAGTAACATTATTTCAATAGTATAATCATTATTTGTTTTGACCTTGCCAAAATGATAATTCATCAACCAATTCAACTAAACACCACGTTTCCTTAAATTTCACTCAGTCCTAACTGTTATTAACTTTTACTATTGTAAATATATTTTTAAAAAAATTAAAGAAAATCACTAATAACATTACAGAAAGGATAAGGGGAATACCCTTTCTAAAATAGTCAAATCCCACTACTAAAACTTACAAGAACATTAAATACACCATGTTGAAGGGACTATTAGGAATTAGACTCTTAGAGAGGAGACCAGTTTAGAATTGCACTTTTTAGAAATGTCCTTACGTAGAATCATTTCCCTTACTCCATTAATCACTTTTAAGATTAATTCATCTAGAGAAGTAACTTTGTTTGTAAATCTCTTAGAGTTCCTTTCCTTCCAAATGAATTGCGCGCATATCCCTAGGGCAAATTTAAAATTTTGCATAGATGCTTTTGGTAATGTTATCTTTTCAGTAAGCCATTAGATAGTGTGGATTAATGAGCTCTTATGAATGGTCTAGAAACATATCCTTTTCAATATATTCTAGATGTTAGCTACTAAACTACATTTAAAGAACAAGTGGTCGTGAGTTTCCTCTAGTTCTAAACATAAAGGGAAAGCTTTATTTCAATCCATATAGCTTAATCATTTAGTAGTACTTAGCCTATTTTTAATGGTTAGCCATCAGAGAAAAGAACTTTTGGGCAATAAGCATTTGCTCCATACTATCTTATGCCAAGCTACTTCAAGATTTCTTTCTATCAATAATTCTATGGTGGACTTATTAGACAAGTTATCAACAAACTTCCATTCCTAATAGTTACTATCTGGAGCAAAAGGGTTAGGAACATAATTAGGTTGATGGTCCCTCAAGCCTTCAGGCATTTGCTAGGTTCTTCAAATAATCAATGTGCGAACTTTAGCATCTATAGGACAATTCTTCACATTCTTGTTATTACTCCAATTACTGGCATAAAAACTCCCATCTGGCCATATATATACTCCACTTCCCTTAGGATCTCCATTTTCCCATGCCCCTTTGAACCTATTCCCATTCTTCCAAACCAAAACCCCTCTGTCATTTTTCCACTCTCCTACAAACTCATTCCCATTTTTGAAACATATCACCCATGTCCATCTTGAAGATTCTTCTTCTAATACCCTTCACAAAAATCTTTGTTGCATACTCTTTTTGCCCGTATCTATGCTTCCGGTTGGAGCTCTAGGTCATCCGATATATGTCTCCGTCTGAATCCTTTCGTTCAACCCAACTTGAATTCAACTTCAAAAATCGAGCCTAAGTGCCACGAAAACCCCGAGTGCCATGAAAAACTTCCATTTCTAGGAAGCCTTTCCCCTTCTCCACTCTCTGTTGTACATGCAACCATCGATCCATAAATACTTTCGCAATTTGTGAGGCATGCTGCTTGAGAAAGCCCCTATGTAGAGACAGTCGTTTAGGAGAAGCTTCTCTATTGTTACAGTGATAGAGCTATTACTGGTAGTGGCAATTGCAGGACATCGTCGAGGTTGGGGACAACGACGGTGGTCATCGTCGTGACTCTCCATTTAGTATATGAGGATCGGGTATCGTTAGGTACTGCAAATGGAGGAGGAGGAAACTATTTTGCAATCACTTTCTCTATCAGGGCATCTCAATCCGGTTCCTCCAAAATGGAGCATAGTTTCCTTCGTTTTTTGAGATACTACTGTGCTTTTCACTCTAGCTCACATTTCTATTTTTTACACCAAAAGGAAATATTCTCAACATATTCTTTTTTACCTTTCATATTTTATTATTAAATTACTTTATAAAATTTAGTTCTACTGCTTGACTATTAATATTTATGTATGCGTGTTTTAATTTAGTTTATCTTTGTTTGTAACTTATTATGCTATTTGGCTATTAATATGAATGTATTTGTGGTTTATTTATTTGATGTTTTCTAATGATTATTATTTAAATTATTTATTTAAAATATTTATTCATAACTAAATAATTATAAAGTTATAAACATATAGTGAAAATATTTATAGACATGAGAAAAAAACCTTAAAATTACTATAAAGTTGTAATTATTTAAATAAACATATATTGAAAATATTGGAATATTGTTTAAATAACAAAATAAAGAAAGAATAAACTAAAAAAGAATGAATGAATGAAAAAAGGAAGAATGAAAAAAGGAAGAAAGAAAAGGTTGTAGCAAAGTTT
>JAOSBO010058259.1:0-10035 GCA_027563915.1 Erythroxylum rotundifolium | reverse complement strand
ACATTCCCTAAATTAATCTTGTAAATATGTATATATAGCCTTACTTCTGTACAATGAAGAGATCAAGAAATACAAACCTCTTTCTATCTTACATGGTATCAGAGCTGGGTTAGGTTTTTTTAAGTTTTCTACCCAATGAGCAGAAGCCCATCTTAGTTCTGCCCAAGGACCATAACATCATTTTTTTCTGGCTTTTATTTTTCTGTGACCTCTTGTTCTCACCACCGGCACCAACAGAGGCATCACTCGCTGACAAGCCAACCCAAAAAATTTGACCACCAAAAGGGCTGTGCAAGTCACACGAGCTAGTCACCACTCTCAGCCACAGTCCCACTCGAAAGTGCGTCTAGGCACGTCCCATAAAACCGTTGCCTCTTATCACCACCTGTAACGTCGACTCCTACTGACCAACATTTTTGACAGTATGACGGCGTGTTTCCGCCACCATTTTGCCACTGCTCCTCTCGTTCCTTGTTGTTTTCAGCAGGGATTTCACCTAGGCTTGTCATCGCATCTCTTGGATCTCTGTATTGGGTCTATTGCTGAGTTTTTCTAAGGCTTGCTTTGTTTTGGAGAGCTTTGTTTGCCATCTGACTCCCTCATATTCGTTTTGACTATTATTGTTATAGCCAACGATAACGAAAGTCTCATCGTCATGGATATCATTCTTGTGATATCAAAAATCACAGAACATAAGTTAAGTGGATTTAACTATTTTGATCGGTGTGAGACAATTTGAATTTATTTACGGAGTATTTCTAAAGATCACCACCTTACTGATGATCCTCCAATGGATCATACATGTAAGAAGTGGCTATGCGATAATGTCAGCTTGTTCTTACAGATTCAAAATTCTATTCAAAACGAAGTAACTCGAAGTCATCAGCCTCGTTAATCACCGTGAGTATGTTAAAAGAGTTAATTTCTCGAATTTATGAGGCGTGTAAAGGATTTTATTGGCCTGAAAAAACGACCAATTCCTTTAAGCTTATTTTGTGAAAATTAAAAAGATTTACAAAGAATTAAATGCTTTGTCATCATATAGCCCTAATATTAAAATTCCAACAAACCCAAAGAGGACAAATGGCCATCATGAGTTTCTTTGCCAGGAGATTGCTAAGTCTCAAATTCTTTCCAACATTGAAATCCCCTCCCTATATGAGGTCTTTACTAGGATACTTTGTACAAACAGTAGCACCTTGGTTGTTCCCATTGCTCAGACCTCTAGTGCTCTTGTGAGTTAAAATACTAGTTATGGAAAATCATCCCAGAGGAATACTAACAAAGGAGGAACATGATATTGGAATCAATGTATGGGAGGAATCATTTGTCGACATTGTCATGAATTGAGTCACACCAAACATACTTGTAGAAAACTAAAAAATAAAAATAAAAAAACTCACGCCACTCATGTAGCAGCAGCGAAGATCATTATAGTTTTTTGCACATGAATTTGCCAAATTCACCCAATACCAAAAAACATTGAAAGATTCATCTCACTCTATCTCTACCAAATTCACCCAATACCAGAAACAGTGAAAGATTCATCATCTCACTCTCTCTCTACCAAATTCACCCAATACCAAAAACAGTGAAAGATTCATCTCACTCTATCTCAGCTATTACTGATTCAGATAACACCCCTACTTGTAGTCTTTCCTCTTCCTCCCAATAGGTCATTGATTTTGGCGCCTCGGATCTTATGACAAGTAATCTCAATCTCTTTTCTACTTTCCAGAAATACTCATCTCCTTCCCATATTTCCTTAGTAGATGGATCCCCTTCCTTTGTTATTGGTTCTAGCACTATTAACCATACTACATTATTGTCATTATCCTCTGCTTTACACCTACTTGGATTCTCATCTAATATACTATCTGTGAATAAACTCACTCATAACTTAAATTGTTGTACTTCATTCTTTCCTAATCATTGTCTTTTTCAAGATCTTATGACAAAGAAGATTATTGGTAAAGGACGAGCATCGGGAGGTCTCTACATTTTGGAAAACCAGATGTCTCAACCTAATGCCTATTCTAGTTTCTCAACACCTTTCCAAGCTTACTGTCGGTTAGGACACCTCTCTTTACCGTTACTGAAGAAGATATGTCCTTAATTTCGAAATGTTTCTAGCTTAGAGTGTGAGTCTTATCAATTTGCTAAACACCATCGTTTGTCTTCCCTTTCACTAGTTAATAAACAATCTAGTTTTCCTTTTGAATTAGTACAGTCTTAATGTTTGGAGTCGTTGTCCTATGGTATCCAAAACTAGTTTTCAATATTTTGTTATATTTGTTGACAATTTTTCTCATGTGACTTGGCTTTATTTAATGAAAAATCGTTCTAAAGTATTCACCCATTTTACTACCTTTTGTGCTGAAATCAAAACACAATTTAATCTTTCTATCCATGCTCTAAGCAATGACAACGGCAAAGAATACTTTTTCATATCGTTTCAGCACTACATGCTTCAAAATGGTATTCTTCATCAATATTCATGTGTCAACACATCATCTCAAAATGTTGTAGCTAAAAGAAAAATCGCCATTTACTTGAAACTGTCAGAGTACTCTTATTCCAAATGAGTGTCCACAAATCATTTTGGGCTTATGCAATCTCCACAACTTGTTTTCTAATCAATCATATGTCATCATTCGTTCTTCGGGGTGAGATTCCTTATAATGTTCTTTTTCCTACTATGTTCTCCCTTACACTACGAATGTTAGGCAATACTTGTTTTGTTCGAGATGCTTGCCCTCAAGTCACCAAGTTAGATCCTAAATCTCTAAAATGTGTATTTTTTGGGCTACTCTTGTCTACAAAAGGCTATTAGTGTTATTGTCCAACTATCAACAAATATCTTATTTCTGACAATGTCACCTTTTTCCAACATATTTCCTTCTTTCCTACTCCTTCAGTCGGATGATGATCCGTTAGTTTGTGAGGTCACCTGTCAGATCAATAACGTTACTACTAAACAACTACAACTACCACCCATTCATCTAGTCTATTCCAGAAGATGAAATCATCCTGACGTAAGCTCCATTCCTGTGTTTTCTTTGGCATGAAATTCGACTTCAGATGATCTCCCCATTGCTCTTCGCAAAGGTAAAAGTCAATGCACCTTTCCTATTTCCTCTTTTGCGCCTTATATGTGGTCTGCTCGAAGACTATCAAGAAGCCCTTTCTTCCCTATCGTGACAAGAATAACACTCTCATCTTTCCAACCGGAGAATTTGTTGGGGTGTACTATAGCGAGGAGTTAAAGTTCGCAAGATCACTAGGTTACACGACGATCCCAATCTCAGGGTACCTTTTTGAGAAAAAGGAAAGCCCATTCAGGGAGTTTGTCAGCTCGTTTTGTTGCCTCACTTGATTCCATATCTCTCCCGAAAACTGTTCTAGAAGCTTTAGCTCATCCTAGTTGGCATAATGCTATGATAGAGGAGATGAATGCTTTAGAGGCTAATGGTACGTGGAATTTGATCAACTTACCAATTGGAAAGAAATCTATTGGATGCAAATGGGTTTTTGCAGTCAAAGTCAAATTTGATGGATTAGTGGCCCGTCTTAAAGCACAAATTGTCACTAAAGGCTATGCTTCAACCTACAGTGTGGATTATTCTAATACTTTCTCACCTGTTGCTAAACTAACATCTTTTTGTCTATTCATCTCTATGGCAGCTACATTTAATTGGTCCTTACACTAGTTAGATATTAAAAATGTCTTCTTACATGGTAACCTCCAACAGGAAGGGTATATGGAGCAACCACTTGAGTTTGTTGCTCAGGGGAAGTATGGCAAAGATTGTCGTCTTCGCAAGTCGTTGTATGGTTTGAAACAAAGTCCACATGCCTGGTTTGGAAAATTTAGTCAAGCTTTAGAAATGTTTGGATTGACTTGGAGCAAATATGATCGCTCAGTCTTCTATAAACAATCTAAACCTAGGATACTCTCCTTGTTGTGTATGTAGATGATATTGTCATTATAGGAAGTGACTCCATAGGCATCTCCCCATTAAAAATCTTTCTCCACAGTCAATTTCACATGAAGGATCTAGGAGCTGTAAAATATTTTCTGGGAGTAGAAGTAACGAGAAGCAAGAAAGGCATTTTCCTATCTTAAAGAAAATACGTACTTTATCTACTAGCTCAAACAGGAAAACTGGGAGCTAAGCCATACAGGAAAACTGGGAGCTAAGCCATACAATAACCCAATGCCCCCTAATGTACAATTTACCAAAGATGGAGATTTGCTTGAAGATCCTGAAAAATATAAAGGATTGGTCAAAAAATTAAACTATCTTATAGTAAATCGCCCTGATTTTGAATATTCTGTTAGTGTGGTAAGTCAATTCATATCTTCTCCATCTGTTCATCATTATGCTACCTAAAGGGAGCTCCTGGACTAAGGATACTATATGAAAATCATGGATACACTCACATTGAATGCTTTTCAGATGCTGATTGGGCAAGTTCTAAGATTGATAAAAAATGTATGAATGGCTATTATGTCTTTGTGGTAGGAAACTTAATCTCATGGAAAAGCCAAAAAAACAAAATGTTGTATCTAGATCCAGTGTAGAATCTGAATACAAAGCTATAATGCAAATAACATGTGAGATAGTATGGATATATCAACTATTATATAAATTTGGTTTTAAAGCCTCAATACCAACAAAACCATGGTGTGATAATCAGGATTGCTTCTAATCCGGTGTTTCACAAAAAGACCAAACACGTTGAAATTGACTGCCACTTCACATGAAAAAGTTCAACACGACTTGATTTTTTACAGAATATGTCAAAACTAGAGAGCAACTTGGAGATATCTTCACAAAAGCCCTAAACAATACTCGAATCAATTACATTTGTAACAAATTAGGCATGATTAATATCTATACTCCAATTTAAGGGACAGTTACATATTGAGCATTAATGTCATTGATTATAGTCTTTATTACAGGGATTATAATCCCTTGATCATTTACAATCCCTAAACTAATCTTGTAAATATTTACATATAAACTAATCTTGTAAATATGTATATATAAACTAATCTTGTAAATATGTACATATAGCCTTACTTTTGTAGAGTGAAGAGATCATGAAATATAAACCTCTTTCTATCTTACAATACAGAATTCACAAACGCTGAATACCAAAGACTAATCATTGATAAAGGCATTGCATATAAAAAAAATTGTCTGTACACACCATAATAGAATGGTGTTGTTGAAAGAAAATGTAAGTACCTTCTAGAAGTGGCAAGATCCCTCATGTTTCAATTCAAATTACCAACAAAATTTTGGAGAGAATCCGTATTAATGGCCACATATATCATTAACAAACTTACCTATTCTTTAATGGAAAACACCCTTTGAAATATTAAACCGTAAACCACTTTACACCATGATAAAATGTTCTAGTTGCCTGTGTTATGGTGCAAATACCTAAACAAAGAAGCATGACGTTGATCCTAGAGCATCTAGATGCATCTTTATATGTTTTTATCTAGGACAGAAAGCATACAAGGTTTACAATTTAAGAAATTAGAATATTTTTCCATCAAGAGATATTATTTTTCAAGAAAATGTTTTTCCTTATTGTGAAGATGATTCAAAACAATTACCCTTACCAAGCATTCCATCAAATGATGATAGAAAACCTTATCATATTGAACCTACACAAACACCAGACAACAATTTAATCCCGCCAACAAATGATAACCCTACCCTAGACCAATAACACAATCTCCACCTTTGATTCCAAAACCTGAATTTATTGATCCACCACCATGTGCCTTAAGACAAAGTACCAAACAGAAACAAAGACCAACTTAGCTTAATTACTTTGTCTTGAATGTTAGATAGCCTACTCTTTCTCCTACCACTAGTATAGCTTCCAAGTGTGAGTGTTGTAAGTAAGCAATATATACCACAAACCTACCCTTTCTTTGCCAATTATCCTTTTTCTGAGTCATATATGGTTTTTTTGGCTAATGTATCAAATATTTAGGAACCTACTTCTTATAAACAAGCTTGTACTGATTTTAAATGGATAGAAGCCATGAACAAAGAGCTTACTGCCTTTGAAGAAAATGGAGTTTGGCAGTTAACAACTTTACCAGTTGGAAAGAAACCTATTGGATCTAAATGGGTATACAAGATAAAGTTTAATCCAAATGGAACATTAGAAAGGTACAAAGTAAGGTTGGTAGCTAAGGGATTTAATCAAGTTGAGGGAGTCAACTACTTTGATTCTTTTTCTCCTATAGCTAAATTAGATATTGTGAGCATGTTTTTTGCTATGGCTACAATCAAACATTGGCCTATCCATCAATTAGATATAAATAATGCCTTTCTACACGGTCATTTACAAGAAGAGGTGTATATGACACCACTTGAGAAATATGAAGGCTAAACTAGGAGAACTCTGTAAATTGGTGAAATCATTATATGGTTTAAAACAGGCTTCAAGGGAACGAAAGACCGTATGGATTTCAACAATCTTCACATGATCACTACTTGTTTATCAAAAGGAGTACCAATTCTTTCCTAATTCTCATTGTTTATGTTGATGATGTCCTTATAACAGGTCCAGATGAATCTGACATTATTGCTATAAAATCATTCCTTGAATCCCAGTTCATAATTAAGGATCTTGGCTATGTTAGATACTTGTTGGGACTTGAAACTACTACAAGAGCTACTGGTACTTATTTGAATCAAAGAAAATATACTCTAAACATTTCGACAAATGCTAGTTTGTTAGGAGTTAGACTTGCCACTTAACCTTTACCCAAAGGCCATAAATTCCTTAGTGACAATAGAGAGCCTTTATTTGATCCTAATAAGTACATGAGATTAATTGGTTGTTTGTTATATCTAAACTTGATAAGGCCAAATATTTCTTATGCAGTGCAACAATTGTAACAGTTTGTCAACAAACCATGTGTCAAACTGTTACAATTGTTGCACTTAGATATCTTAAGCTTTGTCCAACAAAAGAATTCTTTATCCTTTTAACTCCAGCTTTGATATCTACACTTATTGTGATTTAGATTGGGCATCTTGCCCACGAACCAAAAAAATCTCTCACTGATTGTTGTATTTATCTGGGTTCTTCTCTCATTTCTTAGAAACCAAAAAAGCAAACCATAGCCTCAAGATCCTCAACTAAGGCGAAGTATAGAATCATGGGTACCATTGTTTGTGAGTTGCTATGGATTTTTTACATTCTACAAGACTTCCATAATCCTTTATCTCCCCCTATCTAGTTATGGTGTGACAATCAAGCAACTCTCTATATTGCAAACAATCTTGTCTTCATGTACAAACCAAGCACTTGGAAATTGCTTGTCATATTGTTAAAGAGCAATTCAAGAAGGGTTTTTATAGAATTCAACAAGTAATAACTTACAAGTGTTTTTATAAGGTTTTCAACTAATCTAATGTTCTCTTATTTGTTTCCAAGCTTGGCTTGGTTGACTTTTATCAAGCTCAAGCTGGAGGGAGGTTGTAGAAATATTAAGTTTGATATAAGTTATTATTTTTGTTTAGCTTCAGTTTCTACTAACTAGAAATAGTTAGTTGCTAATTTGATAATTTGTTAGTTTGTTACATTACAGACGATTTTCTTACTTTTCCTGTAGCTAGTATACACATACATTTATCTTTTGATTAATAAGAAGATTTCACTCTCCTTTGGCTCTTGAAAACGTGATCTTGCTCAAACCATCGTAAACTTAAGAGTTTGTTTGCCAAAAATCACATCTTCACTTTAATTGTTTTTATCAAGAATCAACAAAAGATGATGCTGCATACTATGTAAATTGTTAATAGTCTTCCCTTCTCAAACAAACATAATTTGCTTGATAAAATTTAATGGTGCAGATAAGTCACTAAGGATCAGTCCTTTTTACTTATGCAGTGCATCATTAGTGCCATTTTTGGCACATGTGAGCAAACATTATAGTATCTCTAGTGGTTTTCATGTTGAATTTACTGCCTATCAATTGCCACAAGTAAAAGAGCGTTTGAATAATAAGACGAACTAAACATGAAGCTAGAGTGATCGGTCAAAATGGAGAAAGAAGATAAGAACAATAATTAGATGATAGGAGTCGCTACAGCAAAGTAGGTCTAAGAGAAACAACCTTGAAAATAACTGGAGTTCCTCTAAGTGGGCCTTGAGCTATTCTTCCTTCATAAAGCCTGCAAAATAACTGCCATGAATAGCATCACTATCAGTTACAGGAACCATAATTGTTTTGCATAATATGGTCAAATAAACTCCAATAGACCGATGATCCATCTTTTCGTCAAATATACCTGATCTTTACACTGCCTTCACCCACATCTTGAACTTTTAGATTATTGAAATCCCCAGGAAAGCTTCCAAAATCCATGCCTGGCTGGTATCCAGAGTAGCTTAGGGAAGAGAAAAGAAAATAGGGATAAACTTAAGACACTCCGCTCCAAATTGCCTAAATTCAATACTGAAGATGAATTACGAAAATAAAATTATTCTAAAAGTCACTTATATGTTATGATGGTTGACAACAGAAGACCAAATAAAAATAGTTCTAGATGCTCTGAATTCATCATATAGATGAGAGTAAGAGTGAGAGTGAAAGATAGCATTGGTTATTTTGGTAGATGAACTCCAACACGTTATAGAACCTACCCCATTTTCCCGAAAGAAAATCCCTTACTCTTTCATAAAGAAATTGATGAAACAATTTTTATGTTCCTTGTTCTTGGACAGGAAACTATAGAATGTGATCATCAACAACACAGTATCATTTTAGGATCATGATCATTTCTCAACAACACATCGGTTTTGATTGTTGTTAATTGTTGTACAAATTAAAATTAAATTCTTTTACTAGTCCTCTAGCTAATTATTGCCCCAGCTTGCAGAGACTAGCTGCTCTTACTTTCACAAATAGTTAGCAACTATTAGCATTTGGTTGACAGCTTAGATACTGTGAAGTAGGTGGTAGAACTTGCGGATTCTCTCCCTTGTCAAGATTTACTCATTTCATACATAGGTTGTAATCCTCTGGGGCTCCTCACTGAATTTTGAATCGTCAAAATAACAAAAAAGAGGCATCCCTCTCTTCATTGCCTCAGCAACCTAGACAATCTTGATTGAGAAATATACAAAAAAAAAAAAATTTTCTCGTAACAACCAAGCGAAAAATAAACTGAAAACAAGCAAATGATAAGAGAGATCATTAAGACGATGCAATGCTCTCATCCACATGCAACTGTTCAGTAGAAATGAACAAAGAATTCAATCTACTTGTAAGTCAAATCAAATATACCTCGTTCAATTGTTTCATATTATGACGGAAAATCTCTAAGTTAGAAAATCTTAAAATTTCCCTTTACTTTCTGAGCATTCGAACAGGAAAAAAGAAACAATTTTAGACGTGTACGAAGCGAATAGTACTAGTACCTGGTGATGTTCATGAAGCCGTAGCTGCCAATGAGTCTTCCCACCTCAAACGAGTCAGAGTCAGTGATCAGACTCGCTCTGCAAGTCCGAATTGGGCCGACTGAGATGTAGCACGTACGCCTTTTCGAAAGCCGAGAAACGAATTTGCAACTCTGAAGAGAGAGCAAGGAAGCGGCAGAGGAAGAGAAGCAATGTGGTGCAGCGAGCAGCAGCATGGCAACGGTCGATGCAGTGCTTGATGGTTAGTTTTGCTCGTCTACTTCTGGTTTGTGGTTATTGGCTAATGGTTGCGCAAAGAGGGATAAGAAAAAGATCCGACAGCTTATTCATTCCTATTAATATCTTTAAATTTTTCATATTCATAATTTAAATTTTTCATTTTGAACTGTTGTTTTTGTCATAATATAAATTAAACTCTAATATTTCAAAATGTTTAATGTCAACTCTAATTTTTTAAAAGATTCAAAATGAATTTTAAGAAGAAATTTTCTTAAAAAAACTTAAGTGGATGAAAACTAATCAAAATTAAATTTTCATCAATTAAGTATTATATTATTACTGACGTTACAT
>JAOSBO010058251.1:0-10036 GCA_027563915.1 Erythroxylum rotundifolium | reverse complement strand
ACAATAAAAAGATGGTAGTTTGCAGTATCAATTGTTCTTAGAAAATTAATTAGTGCATTTAATCTTAATTTGTAGCAGTTTTCACCTTCAAACTACATAAAATAAAAGCACACACTCAAGAATCAATTTAAGCACAAAAGCTTGAGATAGGAGTCAAAAAGTATAGCAAAAGCCATGAAAATGTCACCAATTTATGTTATATACTTGGGATCAATCATCCACAAAAAGTCTTCTTTTAAATCTCTATACAGTCTCGTACTTCCTGGGTGCATTGTATAATGCTCATTGTGTGCCTCATCAAGAATCTCGTCTTTCAACTCTTGCATATCAGGAATACATAGTCTGTTACCTACCACCATCAATCCAACTTCCCTTACCTCTACTTCAAAAGGTTTACCATTTTTAATCTCTTCTTTAAGTATACTCAAATACTCATCTTGCTTCTACAATTCCTTAATCTTCTTCTTCAACACTGGCCTTACTTGCCAATACACAACCAGATTCAGTTTGTCTCAATGTTACCCTGAGTTTAGCTAATTCCTTTAACAAAGGAAGATACACTGTCTCCACATATGCCATAGTTGATTTTCTACTCAGTGTATTTGCTACTACATTAGCTTTCCCAGGATAATATTCTATCATCAACTCATAATCCTTTAGTAGCTCTAACCATCTTCTCTATCTCAAATTCAGCTCTTTCTGGCTCATCAAATACTTAAGACTCTTGTGGTCTGTAAACACCCTAGTGGTGACTCCATATAATTAGTGTTTCTATATTTTCAATGCAAAGATAATAGCAGCTAACTCCAAGTCATGCATAAGATAATTCATCTCATAAGGTTTCAATTGCCTAGAAGCATAGGCAATCACTTTATCTCCTTACATGAACACAGAACCTAATCTTTTCCTCGAGGCATCACTATACAAAATGTATCCATCACTACTGGAAGGAAAAGTCAAAATTGGTGCAATTGTAAGCCTATTCTTCAATTCCTCAAAACTATTTTGACACTCCTTAATCTATACAAACTTCTAATTCTTCCTTGTCAATTTGAAAAGTGGAGCTGCTATCATAGAAAATCCCTCTACAAACCTTCTATAATATCTGGCCAAGCCTAAGAAACTTCTCATGTCAGCTACATTTTTAGGTGCTTCCCATTTCACAACTGCTTTTATCTTCCTCGGATCCACATGTAATCCTTGCTCCAAAATCACGTGTCCAAGAAATGCCACTTCCTTTAACCAAAATTCACTTTTGTCAAATTTGGCATATAATTTTTCCTTCCTCAATGTCTTCAAAGTAATCCTCAAATATTCCTCATGCTCCTTGTCACTCTTGGAATAAACCAACATGTCATCAATTAAGACTATGAAAAATCAGTTTAAGAAAAGCTTAAAGACTCTATTTATCAAATCCATAAAGGTTGTAGGGGCATTTGTTAATCCAAAGAGCATAACTAAGATCTCAAAGTGCCCATAGCGTGTTCTAAAAGCAGTCTTTAACACATCAGACTCCTTTATCCTCAACTGGTGATAAGTTGATCTCAAATCTATCTTGCAATTGGTCAAACAAATCATCTATGCATGAAAACGGATATCTATTCTTGATAGTGACATGATTGAGCTTTCAGTAGTCTACACACGTTCTTAACGATCCATCTTTTTTCTTCACAAAAAGGAGTGGAGCTCCCCTACGGCGAAGAGCTAGGCCTAACATACCCCTTCTCTAACAACTCTTCCAATTGCTCCTTAAGCTCCTTCAATTCTATTAGAGCCATTCTATGAGGGGGAATCGATATCAGTGCAGTACCTGAAAGAAGCTCAATGGGAAACTCAATTTCCTTAGAGGGTGGTAGTCTTGGTAATTCCTTAGGAAAGACATCCGGGAATTCCATGACCATAGGAATATCTTCTAACTTTCCTCTATCTGCCTTCATGTCTATCACATAGGCCAAAAATGCTTTGCACCATTTCCTTATCATCTTCTCTGCTATTAGAGCCGAAACAATTCTAGGCAGGCTTGCTTTCATGTCCCCCATAAACATTGCCCTTCTACCTTCTTCTAATTTGAACTCCACTGTTTTCTGTTTGCAATCTAAATGGGCGTTATACTTTTCTAACGTATCCATGCCCAGTATCACATCTAATCCCCCCATCTTTGATGGCATTAGATCCACCACTAAGTGTTCTCCACAATACTTACTTCACAATCTCTGTAGACTTGACCAATAATAGTATACTAGCCAATTAGAGTACTAACCATCATAGGAGTATCCAATGGGCTCAGTTCTCTACCATGCACAGTTCTACTTGATGAAATAAACGAATGGGTAGAACCCGAATCAATCAAATCAACAACATTGTCATAAAATAACATAACCGTACTAGTCACAACTTCTGGAGCTGTTTCTACGTCCTCCCGTGTCATTGCAAACACCCTAGCTGGCGCTTTCCCCCTTGATCTTCCTAGAGGATTCACTTTCTTAGTTACATCAGAACTTCCCACTTTAGTTGCAGTCTTGTGTCCCATAGTCTCATTCCTCCTTAAAACTTATGTATGAGTTTTCTCCTGTCTTGCATACTAAGGGCACTCTCTAGCCATGTGTCCTTTTTCTCCATAATTGAAGCAAGCTCCTATCAATCGGTAGCACTCCCCTCTATGGATTTTCCCACAGTGATCGCATTTAGGGATGGATGACTTATCTCCCCCTCCCCTTCTGCTACCTCCAAACATTGAGTCCTGCTGAGAAACAGTTCTCAACTGACTAGATCTACTTGCACCACTGCTCCTCTCCTCAGACTGTATAGGGAAAGTCTTGGCACTCCTTTCTAACATAGGAGTACCACCTCCCCTCCTAAGCTGTTCTCTTCCCTTCCTCTTTTTATTCACTACACTCTTGATGTTCTCCAAATTTTCTACCCTCAGCACTGCTTTGACCAACTACTAGAAATCACAAAAATTCTGCGCCACTACCTTTCTCTGATAGCCAAGTGCAATCTCGATTCAAATCTACAGCACTTAGCCACCTCACTCATCATCATCTCAGTTGTGTAAACTAGTGCTCATACTCACTCACTGTCATCTCCCTTTGTGTAAGACTCAGAAATTCCCTCTACTTTTGTTGGATATACACTTCAGATAAATACTTGTTTTTGTACACTACTAAGAAGTCCTTCCATATCAATACTGGCGATTTCATCTGACTCACTAGCACACTCTCTCACCAATACAGAGCATCTCCATGTAACAAGCTTGCAGGGTACATAACTTTCTCATCATCCTCACAATCCATCTAATCTAGTATCCTCTCGATCTTTCTCAACTAATTCTTGGCTTCTTCAAGATCTGTTGTCCGATATAAATCCACTGCTCCATACTTCCTTAGCTTGTTAAACTGCTTCCCCTTCTTAGTTGGGGCCGAAGTAGAAGTTTATGGCATTTGGCCGATGGCCTAGACAAATGCTTGAGCAAATGCTTGAAACATCCTTAGATCCAATGGTGTAGGCACTTGCTCCTGCAGACGAGGGGACTCCTATGTCTGTGATCAAACAGGCTCACTACCTTGCCATACTGAAGCCTTAGCATTTCCTAGGGCTGTAGATTCATCAATACTCCCCTCTCTTGGCGGAGAGTCAGGTGCAATTGATCCTTGCAAAATTCCTTGTGTCCTTCTATGAGTTGGCATCTTACCCCTTCAATATAAACACCAACGATTAGCTTAGGTTTCATTTTAACCTTATTTTCGACATGTATGCATGATATGTATATCACTTAATGCAATCAATCAATTCAATAAAGCAAACAATTTATTGCACTTCATACTAATTTATACCACTATTCATTCTAAGCCTAAGAAAAACCTAAGCTCTAATACCACAAGATGTTGGACCCCGTTTCCAGAGCCCGATTATCTGGAATATCAAAAGACGTGAACGTATTATCCTGTCAAATTATTTCTATAGGATCTCTCTAGCCAAAACTAGTTCTAGCAGCCGAATCACAAATTTCCTTCTTTTGAACAATTGTAGCTCTATGTCTCTAGTTTATTTTAAAATAATAATCGTCTCATTTGGTGCTCTACAAATCAAGATATGATTAAAATACCAAAGTATGTTCAGTAAAACAATCAATTCATGCTCTTTTAGTCGTCTCCCTCACTTTCTATCCTTCAATCTTTCTGGAATTAACTCCAATGGATACCAAAATTTTATGAAGAGATAGGGAAATAAGTTAGGAATCTCTTAGTTCAATAATCACTTCATTTGGTGATCGGATGATGGAGTTATGGCCAAACGAGTCAAACCTAGTTATATCCTCAATCATATTGTATCTATCCTGGGACAATTGGCACAACTTTCACTAGAGATATCGGATTAAAATCGTCTTAGGATGGTTTTGAATAGGACTTCTAGGTCTACAACTTTAGTGGAGACTCCGAAAAGAGATTTTGCAGGTCAAAACATGGGTTCGCCACGACAAACTAAATATTTCATTGCGGCGAAACTGGGAAATATTTCCCAGGACCTCTCGGGAAAAGTTTGCCGCAGCGAAAAAATTTCTAGGGACCTCTTAGGAAAAATTTGCTGCGGAAAACTAAATGTTTTGCTGTGGCAAAACCAGGAAATATTTCCAAGGACCTTTTGGGAAAACTTCGCTGCAGCAAAGTCATGAGATGGAGATGAAAACACCTTTCGGGAAAAGTTCTCCGTGACCGAGTCTGACTTCGTCATGGTGAAACCTTCTAACCTGCAACTCTAACTCAACATTTCAACACTAAAATATACATACACTTCATATCAATTCAACTAAGTACTTTTGTTAACTTCTTAAATCTCCCTTCAAATAATTAATCCCATACAATCTTTCCAATCTCTAACATGTTATTCTAAACCAAACAACAATTTACAGTCACATACCCATTCCTTTTTCACAACCATCATCATACACCACACCAACTCCTCAAATTCTCATTCTCATTGCTAAGCAAAGTAAATGCTTGAACAAACTTTAGTTACATATCAACATACACATCACGTTTAAAACAAAATACCAAAGATGCTCATGTTTGATATGCTTATAAAGCTATCTAAAAAATGTTCGCTAACTTAGTACAAAAGTCTCTAACTATCTTGGAGTTTCTGATGCCTTGCAAGGATTTGCTAACTGTCTTGTTTTGCACCTGAGAAAGGGAAAAAGGATGGGTTGAGCTACACAGCTCAGTGGATAATATATTTATAGCCATCGGTAATTGACTATAATTCAAGCATATGTACAGTTATAGTTAACAATTCAAGAATTCTCAATTTATTATAGCAATTTGAGCATTGATCAAATTAGCTAAAAACTCATAACACATAACACAAACTTAGCCATCTAACACAACATTTGAATGCATCATACTTTAAAATTTAAAGGTGCAATGTACAAACAAATGGCTTCAGAGTTCCGTGGAATGAAACAGAGAAACTGACGTTTACTCCGTGAACAAAATGAGTCCAATATTACAAGATCTCGTGGCCTCAAGCGGGCAGCCAGAAAAAGGCTATAGGTCAACGTGCATGTGACTAACGAAACAGGTTCCTCTCTCACCTAATCTAAACCAATTTCATCCTCAATGCAGTCAAACACAAATTCCTAATTCTCATGCTTCTTTTACTTTTTCTTCTTTTCTTTTATGCAAACATTATAACCTTTTCACGGCAAAACATAATTATAATTCATCATGCATTTTCAACATTCACAACGATTTCAATTTCAAGAAATCCAATGCAAACAAATCAGTACACACACATAGGCAAGAATTTGCACAATTACACAATAACTATAAATACATTACCCACCTAATTCATTTGCAAAATCCAACCCAATTGTGCCTTCCCTCTTGCTCTTGAATAGGGTTTTCTTGGTTTCCTAAAACAAACCAATTTCTCATTCAAACCACAGTCAAATGGAAATTCATAAAGCTTCCATAATCCAAAGTAAATAATCGAGTCTAAACTTAACTTACCCATAATATATCTAGGATAGAAAACTAAAACCTAGTTTAGAAATTCATGAAAAATCATATGGGTTTCTCTTCTCCTCTTCTTTCATCCAACATTAACCCATTTCTCCCTCTAATCTCTTTTATGTTTCTACCTAACCAAGAAGAAGAGATGAAACTTACCTTAACAAGATTGATTTCTCTTCTTCCTTCTTCTTTCTCCTTCTCTACGAAATTTCTCCTTCTTTCTTTCTTCTCCACGTTTTCTTCTTCCTTTCTCTCTTCTTACGATTTTCTTCTCTTCTTCTAATTCAAGACTACATTTTATCTTTATTTTTCCCATTTTACCCTTCATTTGTCTTTTTCTTCCAATTTTACCCCCTTTTGTCTCTTTATCCATTAACTCCTTAAGCTAACTTAATTATAACATTCTCTAATTAATAACCCTAATTCCTATTCATGCTTACTAAATTTAATGACCCAATTCTAAGATAATAACTAAAGAAACAAATCGTAATTAAAATAAATAATTAAAATTTTAAACAAATAAATCGATAATAATTGAAAAAATTTTCCGGGGTCCAATAAGTTCCTTATTTAAATCAATTTAGTACCTAACTATTAATTTTGTAAGACAACAATCCAATCATTTTCCCTTATACATAAGAAATTAAATTAGTGAAATTAATTCTCAAGAGTTTTTCCACTTTAATTAATCTATTTATGTTCAGTCTCAATTGATTCTGTCTACTTTTCATTTTAATTTAATAATTTTCCTTAAAAGCCTTCACTCAATAATCAAGATATAATGTTTAGGAATGCATTTTTTATATTTTTATTTTAATTCAAACTTAATTTACGTTGACCAATTTTACCTTCATGAGAGACGACCCTAGGTTATCAACTACAACTATCTCATAAACTTTCAAGTAGGATAGCCAAGGTCTTTTTAGAACTTTTTAGGCATAACAAGTTTTTGGTGCAGTTATTGGGGAGGTGTTTAGTGTTTTGAACTTGAATTAGTTTTGATTGTTTTTATTTGCAAAAGTGATTTTGATTGTTTCGTTGATTGTTTTGTTTGTTTATGCATACATTTTGTCGTGTTATTTCATTGAGTTGTTTTAGTAATTTCCTTATTAATTCACTTTGTTTTTATTTGGTTTATGTAAGGAAGGAGGTCTTAGGAAGGTGAACTTGCTCCCTTTATTGACAACGTATTTGGATAAGAGAACTTCCAAGGGACTTTGAAGACAATCTTGAGGGACTCAAACCAGAAGATCAAGAGATGGGTGAAAGGCAACAAATAATGAAAGAGTACGTCAAACCAGTAATTCGTACTGCAACTTCATGCATATGTCTAAGAGAGGTAGCCAGAAACTATGAGTTGAAGAGTATCCACTACAACATGCTATCATCTATCTATGGGGTTCCCAGTGAAGACCTTTTAAACTTCATTTGGGAATTTTATACCACTCTCTAGATGTTCTTGTTGAATGGCTGAAATGAAGATCAAGTCACGATAAGGTGCTTCCTATATACATTGAAGGATCGGGCCAACATATAGTTGATGAGCCTTCCACCTGGTTCATTAAATACATGGGAAAAGGTGTGCAATAAGTTCATGGGAGAGTTCTATTCCCATCAGAAGACTTCTAAGTTGTGGACAAGGATAGCTACCTACATTTAGATGGAGAAGAGCCATTCCATGAGGCGTGGGAACACTTCAATTCCTGTGCATTCAATGTCCACACCATCATTTTTCACTCCATATTCAAAACTAATTCTTTTATGATGGATTGACATAACAATGTCAGTATACAGTGGACAATGCAGCAGGAGGAGCTATGGGAGAGAAGACTGCAGAAGAAACATATGATATCTTTGAAATGTTGGGGGCCAATTCTTAACAAAAGAGTGTGAGAGGGAGACGAGTTGGAGTTCATGAACAACAAGAGATTTGATTCATTAGAAGCTTCTGTAAAGAGGATTAAGACTTAAGTGGGGCAACTCACAACTCAATTGCAAGGCAATCAAAAAGGAAAGCTACCTAATTAACCCAAACAAGCCAAGGCTGTTATGATTCTAAGAAGTGGTAAGGTGATTTATAATCATGTCCAAATTCCTTTTAATATGTTTGATGTAGATAATTAAGAAAAGAAGAACGACATTAAAAGAAAAGATGGGAAAAACAAGGAGAGCAATGGAAATGACTGTTCAAGTCACGTTCAAGGAGGTTAAAAACTCGAGCATGTAACTAAAGTTGATGAAGGATCAAACTGCATAGGGTAACCAACCCTTATAAACCATCGGCTTCATATCCAAACCGCCTTAAATACTCAAAATATGATGAGCAATTTTGTGATCTCTATAACATGCTTTCCAAAGGTAATATTAATCTACCATTGTTAGATGTAATTAGGAACATTCAAGCTTATGTGAAATTCTTCAAGGAACTCAACACCAAAATTAGAAGTTTTCACTATATGAAAAGGTGATAGTTTCTAAAGTAGCAAGTACGGTCCTTTAGTAGCAGTTATCCCCCAAATGGAAAGATCCAAGGAGCTTCATCATGAAAGTATCAATGTGTAATGGTGAGGAGGTTAAGGGTATGCTTGACCTAGGAGCAAATATAAACTTAATGCCTCATTATATTTACATGAAATTGGATCTAGGACAATTAAAACCTACAAACATGTGCTTGCAATTAGCTGATAGGTCAATCGATTATCTGAAAGGAATAATGAAAGATTTATTGGTGAACGTTGGAGGATTGATTATACCTATTGGCTTTGTGGTCTTAGATATTGGGGGAATAAAGGAACAAAAGAATTAGCACACCATACTCCTTGGAAGACCTTTTATGGCCACCACCAACACTTTGATTGATGTGAAAAATGGGAAATTAACCATGATATCTTAGGAGAAAAAATAATTTTTCGATCTTTATTGTTAAATCTATCCTTACTAATGTTGTTTATGAGGAGTGTTCTCTTGTTGATCAGATTAATGTTGTCAATTTTGATTTTGCCTTGCAGGAGAAAGAAACAAGGGAGTTAGACTTGGTTAAAGAGTTTGACGAGTACTGCCAGTTGTTAGACAATGTTGTAGGAGTAAAGTTTGGAAAATTCTTAGCTCAAATGAAGATAATAATAAAACGCACTAAAAGTAAAGCTGAAAGAGTTACCTGAAAATTTGAAATATGCATTTTTAGGTGAAGGGAAACATTTGGCCATTCTTGCATCTACTTTGGATGTTGATTAAGAAGAAGAACTCTGAGTGCAATGAGAAGATTAAAAAAGCTCATAGGATTGAGTTTGGGTGATATTAAGAGGATTAGTCCCTCCATGTGCAGGACTATCCTAGAATAGGGGGCTAAACAAGTGAGAGAGACCCAAAAAAAGACTTAATCCTAATATGTGCTAGGTAGTTCAAAAGGAAGTTTGAAATTGCTTGATGAGAGAGTGATTTATCCAATTGTGGATAATGGGTGGGTGAGCCCAGTGCATGTGGTTCCAAAAAAATTCAGCATCACTATTCTTTGAAATGATAAGAATAAGTTAGTACCTACTAGGACCACCACCGGATGGAGAATGTGTATTGATTATAGGAAGCTGAATGCGGTGACCAGAAGGACCATTTCCCTCTCCCTTTTATTGATCAAATGATCTATAAACCTTACAGACATGAGTTTTATTACTTTATTAATGGTCTTTCAGGTTATTACCAAATACCAATTGCTCCCGAGGACCAAGCAAAGATGACATGAACTTATCCATTTGGGACATTCACCTTTAGGAGGATGTCATTCGAGCTATGTAATGCACCTACAACATTTCAAAGGTGTATGTTTTCCATTTTCTCAAACATGATCGAGGACTTTGTCGAGCTATTTATGGATGATTTCTCAACCTTTGGTACCTCTTTTGATGATTGCCTAAATTAGGTGACTCGTGTGCTTGAAAGATGTATTAAATGCAACGTAACCTTAAGTTGGGAAAATAGTCATTTTATGGTGAAACAAGGAACAATCCTAGGTTATGTTGTATCAAAAA